>APFE031376392.1:93786-113780 GCA_000404065.3 Pinus taeda
ATGAATGGAAGAAGGACGAAGAAGTATGGCCACTTATTCAAAAGTTGCAAAAGATCCCAATTCAAACAATATTTCTAGGAATTGAAGAGGAAGGAAAAATCATATTGGAACCTAGAGCAGTCACAGAAACAAGAACCTGACAGCTACAAAATCGATCAATTTTAGAGTAGCTCATCAAGTGCAAGAACTTACCGCCTAAAGATTCCACATGGGAGGAAAAGAATTTTATACAGAAGCATCAACAACTACTCAAGCATTGAGGACAACACTTTTTGAAGGAGAGGGGCATGTTAGGCCCCTATACTGCTAGTGTAATCCCTTATTTTATTAGTACAACCCCCTTATTATATTGATGTACCCATGTAGTGCCCATATTCTTACTATTGTGCCCCATAGAATCCCATTATTGTTATTATTGTGCCCTTACATTATTATTGTTATGTCGGCTCTGATTATATTATGACCCCTTAGACTCCTATATATAGAAAGCATGTCTTTTCATTTGCATCATCCAAGAATTGTTTTTTTGTGTAATGTAAAGGAGGTTTCCCCCTTGAAGAGGCTGAATTCTAAGGCGTTCAACTATCTTTTCTATCTTTTTGTGAGTTGGTTTCATAACATATATGGAATAAGGATAAAGGGATAAAGGGATATGGAAATAGTTTAGGTTTTTAGTGAGAGGTGATAGGAGGAACAATGAGGGTTTAGGGTTTTAGGCATACTAGGGACAAATTTAGGGTTTCATATTTACCATGGGAAATGATGATTAAAAGTTTGATTTGCAAACCAAAACTGAAGTGAGGGAGATCAACTTACTTGAAATTAAGGTAGGAGAGAAATTTTGAAGTTTCTTGAAGTTTTGAGGGCTTTATCACCCTTTTTCTCAATGCACAACACCAACCCATATGCGCAACACCACCTCCTGAACGCGCAATGCCACTTCCTGAACGTGCAATGCTAGTTCAAGATGACTTTTGGCTGCCTTCCTAGTGTCAAAATTAGGCATGGGATAGCTCGTTGGAAATATTATCAAGTCTACTTTGTAGAAAGTCTTGAATTTTTTAATTTAGAGCTCATTTTCCCTATAAAAAGCGCAATCGCTCAATACTAGTAAAAATGTGTAGAATGAGGCTGCCAAAATGCAGAGTGTTGTTTTAGTCAACTTTTGGAGGTCTTCCTCAACTCCAAATTAAGCTCATGATAGCTCATGGGAAAGATATCGGTGTCTAGTTATCATTTGACTAATCCAGCAAGTCATTTGGTCACTCCAAATAGGAGAAAGATTCATTTTCCCAAGGTCACTCCAAAAGTGCATCAACTCTCCTAAGGCAACTGTATTTTTGACATTTCTCTAAAACCATGACACCTATTTAAAAATTGAAGGAGGTTTTTCTTCCTTGGCATATTTTGGAAAAAACACTCTCTCATGTTTTCCAAATTCTCCCTGTTTGTTCTAAAACATAGTTTGAAGAAAAACGGACCCTATGTGTGGCAAATGATTTGTCCCTTGGAATGACTTATTGCAAAATCATGGAGACATGATGTGTATGAGTTGGAATTTGGCCTCATACTCACTGAAATGACCTCCCTTATGCCTCATATACTCAGATGTCTCTGATTTCATAGCCAACCCTAGCTCAATGGGTGACGAAATTAGGGTTTAGTGCTTGTGGAAAATGATGATTTGGACACCCTTGGGAAAAAACAACTCCCTTTGGCATGCACTTAACCCTTTGAAACTTTACCCTTTCACTTGACTATTTCCTTTCAAAATTTGATCTTTTGATGGTCTGGAATATGTGGAACACCGAGTTAATAGCTTGGGATGGTGAAATTATTACATTTGAAAGACATAAAAATATATAATGAAATAAGCATTTCTGTTTACAAATCATCTTCACATGGTGAAGGGATGTTATTTGATCACCCTTTACTTGTTAGTCTTATGAAACGGAATGGAACCTTAGCAACCTTAATGACCTAATGAAACCTTGAAAAACTCTAAAGACCTAATGAGACCTTGAAAAACCCTAAATACCTAATGAGACCTTGAAAAACCCTAAAGACTTAATGAGACCTTGAAGGACTAAATTTCAAGATGACATAATGACCTCATGACTGATACAAATGGCATGATAAAAATAACTTTATGGATGATGTACAATCAAAAAGCTATGAAACTATGCCAGAAATTAATCACATTTAGGGAACAATGATGTTTTTGGACTAGGACTACCATCGTGACTAATTTTTGTGCATGACCTAGTGGAATGATAAAAAATTTCTAAATTGAACCCTTAAAATGATATGAAAAGAGGATTTTTGATCACTGATGGCAAGATGCAAATACTAACAATAACACCTCATAACCTTGGGCATAAACTCACTCCAACGGACCATTCGTGGGTCTTGTGGCATCGCCAGATCCACCTGGGTTAGCTGGTATTGGAATGACGAAACCTGCTCCAAGAAGAAGGTCACTAGCATAGACCCAAAGCAAAACTGCTTCAGGTTTCCCACCTTAACTTTTGATAGCTGACGCTTCATGTTGATTTTCATATATTCCACCCAATTAAAAATAGTGCACTTGATAGCATACAAGAACTTTGACTTGTTAGTCTCATGTCGCACTTGGGAGCCAACAACTTTGTTGATGGTCAATAGTAACACTCTCAACACAAGATCCTGAACAGTCGTGATCTTGATCTTGCCACTCTTGGATTTGAGAGCTTCTGGGCAATGTTTGGCAAGTAACATGGACACACTTTCCCCAATCAGCCTCAACCCATATAGGTTGACTGGTTCCCCTGTCCAGGATAGTCTAGTGATGAAATAAATATTTGAAGTCTCCAACTCTAGCTCTTGGTCATCAATGATAAAAATTTCCCAATTTGTGTCCCAGAGACTAATGAGGTACTGTAGCAACTTATATTGAGCCCACATCCCTGGTGTGAGAAAGAACTTGAGGAGCCCATAGTTCCTCAAAGCCTGCAAGCAATTTGGATCAGCTATGGCTTGGGTATCGATATCCTCATGCTCTCTTTCTTTCCAATCCACCATTTTCGGAGATTTTCTTCCTGCAAAAACCATTCAATCAAGTCAATGATCATTTTTTGACAGATAAAGTTGGATTCAAACAATCAAATTGAGCAACAACATCTAAATTTTTGGTTCATGGCACCGATGACGCGGTTGGAAGTTTTAGCCACAACCGATCAGCGCGATTTCATGCTTGGAAATCGCATCAACCGAGGGTTATTTTTTTCTGCCAAAAGCTCCTCATAAAATCCAAAAAAAGGATAAAAACAAGAAAAAATAGTATGAAAATGGAGCTTAAGGTCTTGGCTCTTACCTGCACCTAATGGTTCGGTGAATGATCTCTCAGATCTCCTACAAATTTGCTCTAGAAAAATTAGGGCAGAAAAGGGTAAAAAGCTCTTCACACAAAGGTAAAATGGTAAAAAGTAAAAAATAATTACTTTATCCCCTTTTTATTATTTTTTATAAAAAAAGTAGTGTTTTAAATTATTTTTTGACCTATTTCACCTCAGAACTACATAATGCATTTACCTTTCTTGTGCAGTGATAGGTGACAAATTATTGACGATGGTACTTGAGTCACCTTTAAGCTCTTTTCTGACTTGTAAAATATGAAAAGACCGCCAAGTATTTTTTGTTTTGACTTGTTAAAGCAATAAAATGGGAGGTCTGCTTTCAACTCTTTTCTAACTTTTTAAACATGAGAAGATTGCCGAGCTCTTTTCGTTTTGAACTCGTTAATGGATGTGAAACATCATTTACCCTGTATAAGTTTACCACTTTTTTGGGCTGGGATAAACTATTTACAAAAAAGGTACTCCTTGACTGAAATGGTCAAGTAGTTCTCTCAAGTATTGTTTTCTACCTTTTCAAGCTCGAGAGACACAAATGTACAAAAAGGGATCATGTGGATTTTTCTTTTCTGTGTCTTTTTCAAACTCTCTCAACATGAAAAGATATCAAGTTACATCTTTGTCAGACTCGTTAAAACATTAAACAACATTGGATTCGTCACCATGACAAACATGAGATTATCCTTCCTAGGGTTCATTAAACTTACTAGGTCAAATTTGTCCGAAGGATGAACTTACACTGCAAGCATATGCTATCCCCTTCAAGCTTGCAATAAAAAATAATTGGTTTACTTGCTAGAAATGGTGGGGGAAAATTTGGAAATTCTATCAGTTGTGTCGGCAGCTCACTCTTGAACATGACACTTTATGCTTCGTGTCGGGTTGGGATATCCTCCTTTTTATTTGATCTTCTTGGGTTGGGCTGCTCATTTTTGCCTTCCATTTGATCTCTTCCATGTCATCATGACCACCGATCCTATGGATCCAAAAGCTGCCAAATTCTAGAATCGTGTCACCGATATGTTCAAGATTTAGTCCCTTTGTAGTTACACTTACTCCTGATCCTTTGCATTTGAAATCATTTTCATCCCTTTCTCTCGTGTTGACGATGTGGGATACATCATGGCCCTCCTTCAACATGGTCACTTCCTTTCGACTTCAGCTCATTATCTAGGAAGATGAACAAGGGACTCCCTTCCAGTACGTTAGAGCTCGCATGCAATGATGGCAAGTTCTTCGCACTCGATGACAAGTTCACATCATTGGCCTTTGACCGGGTGATTTCTTAGGTGTTCGACATTAGTTCCTTTATTCACATTCTATGAATTGTGTTGCCAATACGTTGAGAGCCATTGTCATTATTGGTGGTTTCTCTTGCGCTTGTTAATAGTTCACGTCATTGACTAGTAATCAAGTGACTTCTTAGCATGTTCGACTTCAACACATTCATTCGCATGTTAGGATTTGTACATTAAGTCCAGGTTATGAGGCGATGTGACATGATCATGTACATGTCTCTTTTAGATGGGTGGTTGCGACCATACCATGAGTTGTTATATGTGATCCTTATCATTATTGGATGGCTGCGACCATACCTTGGTTTCATTATGATCCTTTCTATTGGATGGTTGCACCCATGCCTTGGATCCATTTACATGAGCATTCTCTGGATTGCTGCATCCATACCATGATTCATGTATTATTAAGAGTTTTTTAGTGATGTACATGTATCTATATTTGCTTACAGGTTCTTCGACGATGGACTCTAGTTCCTCGCACGCACTTGTAAAGAATTTCACTCCTCGCTCTAGTTCGACCTTCATGCTTTAGGGGGAATCTGTTACACAACATTTTTCACTGTCTCTGTACTCCCCTTCCATGATCCTAGAGTACCTCAGTAGTGTTATTGACATGTTTTCCTATCATGAAGAAACTCCCATTGTGTCCCTCTTCATGAGCAGAACAATTCCATTTCGCATCATTTCCCAAAAATCTTCTGCTTATCCCAGTTTAGAAGACCGACGCTAATGACACATGTCCTCCTCATGCTAATATGCAGGGTTTACAACTATCCCTAGTGCCGATCAGATCGACTAATCCATTTCTCAGTCACGTAGATCCTCTTTTGGAATTTTTTTTAAATATGGGGCCAAAGCTTCCAGCTCTAGAAGCTTCGTAAC
Organism: Pinus taeda; assembly: GCA_000404065.3. Taxonomy (NCBI): domain Eukaryota; kingdom Viridiplantae; phylum Streptophyta; class Pinopsida; order Pinales; family Pinaceae; genus Pinus; species Pinus taeda. The sequence goes on from APFE031376392.1 coordinate 99,359, forward strand.
GAAAGTCTGGTAAATGGTTAGGCTGGATGGAGTCAGAGAGGTCAGTTTGGGCTCCTTTCCCCTATTAGGATTGAACTAATCCAAGAGATAAGGCCTTCTCCCATGAGAAGAGGAACCATCTCCCCTCCATGCCAACAATATAAACCTCTCTTTTTCCCAAGCACAAGTGAGAATTTAGTCCTAATTAAGTTCTGGTTGAGGTTTTGATTTTGGAGTAGTCAACAAGCTACCCATAGTTTGTAGCTTTCTAGTTTGTGTTTAAGGGAGTGTTTGCAGCTTTCTAGTTTGTGTTTAAGGGATAATTGTGAGTTTGGTTTGGTGTGAAGACTAAGGGGAAGAGCCTTGAGACTAACATTGTTGAGTTTGTCCATGAGGTGCTAGCAGAAGTGTGGGAACCTAGATATGTCGGAGGAGAATAGCAACATCAAGACATCAGTTGTAATCTCTTCTTAAACTAATATAGATGCAACTATCGATTGATTGCCTACATGAAATGTCATCTCACATGTTTATGGCTTAATTTTTCTTGACCTATTAAGTTGGTTGAATACAATATTGTATGCTTTTACATTTGTTGTTTGTTTTTGTTTGCAAGTGTGTGAAGGAAGGAAACGAAAGATAGCTGGAGCGAGGAAGCAGGATCATCACCAATTGGAATAACATTCTAAGAGGTAGGCCCTCTTAATTTATTATAGCCTAATGAAATATTCCATAGGTTGTTAGTTGGTGACTAGACCCACTCTCTCCGGCTAGAGGAATTGTTTGTGTCTGCACTTAGAATTTACTGGCATCACAACTGGCAAGATAGAAACAGATGAGGGATAAATTCTTCATGGTTGCAATATAGGGGCCAACAGAATGGACCACTAATCCCTCTTCTTTTGATATTTTTTATTGTAAGTATTTTTTTATGGAGGAGTATCAACATAAATAATTGACCTTGGGTATGTCATTTCTTAGCCAAAACTTTTTCTAGGTGGATGATTTGGGAAGAATTTGTTCTGAGAATAATAATTCTTCATACCCATCTTTCACTGAATAATCAAGTGATTTATAACCTATCTTGTCTTCCACTTGACGATCATTTGCAGCACACTCTAAAAATTTATTTTTTACTAATTCCACTAGATTGGAAAGATCTAGGGGGGATGCCTTCGAGACACCATCAAGAATAGGCTTCAATACTATCCTAATTACAAAGTTTAGCTAATGAGGGGATTTATTGATTGGAGAGATAGAGGTACAATGACCTAAGGGATTCACAATCTTGAAGAGGGGGGTGATTCATGAATGAGTTAGAAAAAATGATAATATTAGAGCCATTATCTAAGGTCCAACTGAGATGTTTGTTTATCAAATTCATTGAGCTAGAAATGAGTCCCCATGTAGGTGAGTGAGACATCAGGGTGACATGAGGGTCTAATCTATTCCCTGAGATGAAATGAATATATTTTCTCGAGAGAAATTGGACCTACCAAGAACTCTAACTTGTTTTCATCTTCCAAGTCCATTTGGCCCCCATAGTCTGATTCATAAGGGAGGGGTCCCCTATCCCTAATGCTACATGATCATGAGGGGAACATATGGTAGCCCATTTAACCAAATGGAATTTTTTGGAGGAGGATTTGTTTCTTTCGCAGAGGACTGAATAAATTTCCCTAATGTTAGAATAAAATGTTAAGGCACTAGAAGAGATGAAAACTGATATAGAGGCATAGCAGACAACATCTATTTCATGAGAACAACATGATCCACCATTGTGAGCCATATGGATCCCCAATATTCAAGCTCTGAATTGACCTTAGAGAGGATATAGATCCATGCTTGGGGAGAAAGATTTTTTAAACATATAGGAATTCCAAGATACTTGAATCATTTCCATCCTTCATAGTGCTAAAGCCAAATATATCACCGATTTGGAGTCATTTGGCCGCTGTGATGTTCCATGTTTAAATATGTAATTTTGCTAAATTACACAACTCACCTGAGGAAAAAATACATGTGTTTTGGACCATTTTGAATCTATGAGCTATCACCACAAAGGCTTTTGTTGCAGTGTTTTTGAAGCACAAGTGTACCAAAAATCACCCCCTCAGCAGTGGATTATTGCCTACAAAGGATCACAATCAATATTGGTGTTGTTAGTGGATAAGCTTAAATAAACACAACATTCTAAATAATGGGTACAATGCATACATAAACATAAACTTAAACAAAGAGGTGCATGAACATAAAAATGCTCAAATGTAGAAAACATATTATTAATATATGGAAACATCTCCCTTTATTGATTTCTGGTGGTAGAGGTTGAATACAATCATATTACTGAAACAATTGAAGAGAATTCCTTGAGCTAGGGAGCTCAAAAATCCTTAACAAGGGTGTTTCTTTTTCTCAATATCTTTGCAAGTTTCTCCTCTCTCTCAAAGAAGTGTGAAGAATCTCCAAAGGGTGGATTACTCTTCACTCACTACGATGTTGGGTTGCTTAGAAGAAATTTGGACAACATGCTAGTGCTCTTCACTTCCTTGGTTCAACAATGAAATGGTGGTTTTATTACAAGCAATTTGGCCAGCATAACAATGTCTCCTCTTTTGGCTCTCCCATGGCCTATTTATATAGATTTTTTTGAATCCCTCTTCCCTCTTTTGGTACATGCATGATAAAGACACTGAGTAGGACAAGAGGATTCCATTGAGGGCTATACTTCTCCAAGGCAACTCGAATTCGACTATACTAGCTGATCTCGTATCAAGAAATCAGCTCCAAGTGTGTAGAGTGGTACCAGATTGTTGAGTCACCTTTTCACAGTAACCATGCGACGATTTGAGGATATTCCATGTGTACATGTTTATCGAATAAATCTACATGTGACCTTAATTGATTTCGTTTATAAAATTTGGACCTTAGGAGAACCTTTGAGTTTATCATCTTTATAATGTATTCGGATAGAAAAACGTCCACATGTGCATTCTACTGGACACTTTTAATGTCTTCGGGGTTGTAATAGTAGGTGTATGATTTTCCAGTGTTAACATTTTCCCCCTGATGTATGAGGTTAGGAGTAGACGTATAGCCGAAATACATCATGTTTTCATTTTCTTTGGAGAGCCTGATTAAGTTTTTGAGAGAGAGGATAACTTGTTTCGAAGATGATTAGAGAAAAATCTTTGACTGAGTATGAATGATACCCATGCTCTGGTGGAAAAACTACAATAATGGTGTGTTGATACGAGGCATGCATGTCCCATGCTCATTATGATGGCTAATTAGAATTGATTACTATTGGACAACAACTGATTTGTGTTCAATCAACTTTTTGGTTGTTGACATGCTGATAGCTGATGATGAACATTGTTGACACCCTCAAGGGTGCTTTCTAGTAAGATAGGCAAAATATTATTTTCCATTGCATATCTTGGTGAAGCACTTTATTGATGGGTGTTGTGGCATGCATAGATATTTGGTGGCAAGTATCTCCCACACCTCATTATATAAGAAATGCTGATTGAGGTGCTTAGTGAAGTGAGGGTCTTCGAATATGTGAATGAGATGAAACAGTAGCTAAGTACAATGCCACATTAACATGAATGATTTGAATTGATGTTGAGTGTCAAGGGGACTGATGACATCATTGGGAAATAATGGTTCCCAATGTGCCACTTGAGGATATCCTTATTAAGGGAGGAAGTATGTAAGGTACTACCTCTTTCCTGGAATACATTTGTTGAAGTTGACAGGAAATGGGTGTCATCCGCCTGATGTGGTGAGTCGGGAAATAGATATGAATAGGTTGTAATAAATTTGGTCAGATAGTCATGATAGTGAGGGCTATCAATATTGGAGGATACATATAACTATTCTGAGGTTAGATCTCGAGATGCAAATGACGATGGTCAAAACATGCTTTCTGATGATCCTGGAGTTGGTAGGATTTCCAGGATGGGTGTCAGTGATTTTTGATGGATGTGACAAATGGGTATGATTTGCTAATGAGATGTGACCAAAGGTGATCAGAGACTGCAAGCAGCGAGGGCCATGGATTGTAAAAATAAAATGTGGATGGGAGATTTTTTTTTTTTTTTTGAACAAATCTTTGTACACTTTCCAAAAGAATAGGGGTTGGTTTGGATGTACAACCATGGATATGGGTGCCCCATGATGTTAGTAACTTGTACGAAGGTGTAATGTATCTACTGAGGGTGGGGGGCCCATTGGTTTGTCTGTGTGTCAGTTGGGTGGGTGGAGTGGTACAAATGGGATATGTGATGTGGATGAATGATAGGCCGAATGTAGGACGTAAGAGTGCATCCGTTAATATTTGTGAGGGGGGCCGAGAAAATGGGGTGAAAGCATAATGAATGTAGAATAATGAGGCTAAAATTTCAGATATGTATGTGAGATGGTTCCTGGGTCGAAGTGAGTGGTCATGGCTCCTTTTTGTGAAGAAGGATTTGTAATGATGAAGGGAGCCATGGGTTGAGGGGGGGTTCTATCGACCAATGTGAATCCTTATCATGTACATGTGTGAGATGGTGATAAACATGGTTGAGATGTTGGACCTTATTGCACATTTTGGAGAAATGATGTCAGGATATGCAAAGCTTTTTTAAGGGAAGCCTATCATGCTAGGTGGAGAATTATGCTCGCTCTCTTTTTGTTTGTTGAGGTGTTGGTTGAAGCTAACCATGTGTGATGTTCTTGCAATGGATACAACCAAAACCTGAAGTGAAAGCATCATTCAAGACATATATATGTAGTGAATGTTATGGACTTAGAGAGAAGGAGAAGTACCTGACGAATGCGGTAGGTCTAAAAAATGACTTTTCATGTTTACGGGAATGAAGTGTTCCATGATGAAGATGTTGGGACTGATATGCGTGTCTCTTACAATTTTTTCAATGGAGATCGCAGGTTTCTGCAATGTTCCCCAAGAGATGGAAAACAGGGTGATAGATAGGACTATGGGGCCCAAATATCAATCATTTGCATTATTGAGCTGTGGAGGTTAGAAAGATTTCCTGGAGCGTTTCTTATCATTGCAATTAGCTTATGTACCCAGTATTCACACCATTAGATACAGGTAAGAACTTGTGCCAATACCTTTGTTATTTTTAGTCTGCTAGATTAGGTAGGCCATACAGGGGTCCCCTGTACAACTTTTTAGGGTAAATTTTGAGGACCACACAAGTGACTCTGATTGAGTCACACTGTCTTCGCACATAACTTCATTAGATACAGGTAAGAACTTGTGCCAATACCTTTGCTATTTTCAGTCTGCTAGATTAGGTAGGTCGTACAGGGGTCCCCTATACAACTTTTTAGGGTAAATTTTGAGGACCACACAAGTGACTTAGATTGAGCTGCACTGTCTTTGTGCATAACTAGAGTTATGCGTGAAGACCCCGTTTGAAAAGGATACTCAGATATGCGTTGTGCACGTCTGAGTTATGGGTTTGCACGATGAGCCCTGCCAAGGTTCATCATAACTTTTCAAAGAGTTCCTTTATGGGATATAGGTGCACATGTCGTGCGTTGTTCTGGAGAACAGGCACATGTATCATGCACCTATTTAGGAAACATGCGCGGAATGGGGGAAAACTGGCTTTTTCCCCCATTTTAATTTTTTGAGGACCTGAGAGGTTCTCCTTTCCAACTTATGGAATCCTTCATGGTAGGATGATCTAGAGAGAGTGAGACTAGACTCCTCTCTGGAATGTTATGACACAAGATGCTGGTGCGAGGTAGTAGTTAGTGTAGTGGGGGTTGCTGAAGTTTCTTCAAAACCTACTGATGAGGTCATAGGATAGGTTCCTACAATATTTGGTTAGTCGTTGGGATAAAAATTGTCAGGTGATGGTTATCCATCATACGAACCTCCCGATCCTAGTGGAGGTTGTCATATAATTTTATACTAGGTTGATTCTGTGAGGGGAGGTGCTTCCTTATCCCCTTCCAGGAGGTGATGCTAGCATCAGGGTTTGGGTTGAGGGGCACTGCGGTCCATATCCTATTTTAGACGGCTATGTGAGGATCATAGTGGTGGACAATCTAGCCGAGTGAGCAACACTGGCTATGGTTGTTAGATTTGTGGGGTCGACATCCCCCAACCAGTGCTCGGGTTTGCATATTTCAATTTTGCAGTGACTTCAGGCAGGGGCATTTTTTGACTTGGCTCGACTAGTGTGGTAGGGGATGGTGTCACATCTTACCCAGGTTCATTGATTGTCACTGAAGAGTTTTGGTTATGGTAGTGTGATTTGCAGCATACTTTATGAGAAGGTGGTTATGCTTTACCCTGTTCTTGTAGTACTAGTAGGGCCTCCTTGGGAACCTCGTATGCACCATTGGGGGATGGGAAATGCCTCAGGAGGGCGGAGGAGAGGTGGGTTGGTATTAGACCAATGTGGTACAACATTGGTTTGAGTCCAACCCCGAGCTGATATTGGAATACCCATACCATAGGGTTGACTTCCGGGGAGATTCGACGATGGGGCTCCCTCCAAGTGCTTCCTAGGGGCAATCAGGTATATGTTTGTTAATTCTACATTTGTATAAATATGTGTTTTTTCTTGTATTTATGCTTTACGATGATAATGACACTATAATTTGTTTACTTGCAGATGCAGGGCCACGAGGATGTCCACTAGCCCTTCTGGTTCGCCATGGTCCAATACATATGGGAGTTGCAGGGGATGTGCTTGTTCCTCAGAGACCCTAGGTACCGAGGCCATCAATTTCTCCTCGAGATGATTTAGAGCAATCGAAACAATGACCTCAACTGGAGATTGGTGGCCCCTCTAGAGAGGCGGCTATGGCTACAAAGAGACTGGTCGCGCAAGCTGAGGAGGCTGAGGTGTGACAAGATGTTATAGAGGTGGAGTTACAATGGTATCGTGACTCTTGGATATGAGTGGAGACCTTGATTGGAGATGTGTCCTCTGAGGGATGGGCTCACTTTCCAGAGGTTGTGGTTGAGAGGATGATGTCCCAAGAGCAGGAGCATCAGATGACTTGTGTCGTATTAATATGGTAGTGACTATAGCTGGTCCCATCTTGGCTCTTGATGCACAGATGGCACCACTAGGGCCTTAGGGAGGATGGTTATGTACCTTTGATTTAGGTCGAGATTGTGTATGCACCATCACAAGCACCCATTTATCAGGATACTTCATTGTGCATTGATCTTCTTAACAAAGGAGAGTGACATGACATTGGCTGCCATGCCAACAATTGTGGACATTGAGTTAAAAAATTCGAATGAAAGCAGGAATGGGGGGTAACCTGAGTTTTCTTCTTCCATCCAGAGTGTATTGAGCATAGTGGATAGTGATCTAGGAGGTGTGCATGCTCCCTCGCTCGTAGAGGCTACGCTGTCTATTTCCATTTGTCCCAATTCACGTAGCACGATATCTTGCTGGCTATGGACTTTGGCTAACTAGAAAAAAGTGATGTTCGCTTGAGTTTTCTTCATGTTATCGACTATGTTGTAATTCAGAGGTGGTATACTCACTGAGGTGTCTAGGGTGGAACGTATTCTCATGCTGTCTGGAGGATTGTTCTGCAACTTGATACTCACAAATGTGTTCTTATTCACCGCTATCTTCCTGGACTTTCTTTGTGTTTGTTTCTTTAAGGTAGCTGGTGGATCGAACTTCTTTATCATCTATCTCATTTTCTCTTGCATCTCCTCAACTCTCAAGGGAGCCCCTTTACTCCTAAGATTATATCGATCATTTTTCTTTTGGGGCTGCTTCTCATTATTCGTCTTCGAGACTACTTGCGAGCACTGATATGACTTCACCATATGCCCAGAAATTGGTGCTTCATCAGGTGCAACCTCTTCATTATCATCAATGTCTTTTGGTTGCTCCTGTATGTCACCATACACATCGAGTGTATGAGTACAAACATAGGTAAAAACTCGCTTCCAATCTGAACAAGAGTTCTCGGGGTGAAATTATTCATGGAAGGAATAATACTTAGGATCAACACATTGATCGAGTTGGAACATAGGCTTCTGTCCAAATTTGGAACTGAACCGGCTGTTGTTTTATGAGTCGGTTGATGAACTACTTTCCTACCTCTGTCTGGGCAAATGACTGTTTGTGAATGTGTCCGTCTTTCATTGCTTGAGTTCGAACATTTCGGTGGTCAAGTTCTTGATAAGGTGAGTGAGGATCTCAATGACAGTTGCTTCCTTGTCTCTGCCTTTTCTTGCTGTTGCTTGGGGCTATCTACTTGCATCCTTAGAGTGTTTCATTGATTCGTTGTACTTGATGACTCCAATCGCACACAAGTCTTTCTCAACAACAATAGCCTCTTTGCAACTTTCTAACAATGTTGGCTTCACAACTCGCTTGACGAACTACGCAATGGTGGTTGGAAGTGCAGATGTGTAATAGTCGACAGTGATGTAGTTATGAGGTTTGGTGTCTACTGCAAGCTTGTTCAAGATATGCGTAAATGTTTGATTGAAATCTTTCACCTTCTCTTTTCCCTCCATCTTGAGGCTTCCCAATTCTTTGAGTAGCGTGGCTGGGGCCTTGACATCATCAAAATTTTCAAGGAACACACGTTTGAAAGAACCACAGTTCTATATAGAATTGGGTGGAAGGTTGTGATACCAAGAAGCTGCCCTTCCGCCCAAGGTACATGGAAACAATCTACATGCTACATCCTCATAATGTACCTCAAGGGTCTGCAACTATAGGTAGAAGTTGTCTAAGTGGTCTTTTTCCTTCACCGTGCTATCAAGTTTAAACTTGATGTTCATTCTCTCCACTCGCTTCGGCATCTTGTGCAAAACATCTAGGAGAGCCAATCGTCCTTAAGTCATGCATTCAAGATTTCGGTCATCCATCTCTTCATCCTCTTCATCTTCTTCCTCTCTGTTTGAATATGATGGTTCTGGATCTGAGTCTGTCGGTTCGTCTCCACCTCCACTTCTCTCGCTGCCTTCCCCTTTGCCTCCTATACCGAATTTTTATCCCAAGACCACAAGAGTGCCTTGTTCGTCTTCAAAGAAGATTGGAGGTTCCTCTCCATCTTCAATAGCTTCTTCCAACCCTTCAAGAGTAGCAAGGACTTCTTCTTCCATCGATGATACAACCACTCCTATGGGAGTGGCCTTTGCCTTCACAGATGTGTGTGGAAGGTACTGTACGCCAGGGATCAGTCCAACTTCTTTGGCGAATTAACAAGTGATGGGCCAGATGGAGCGAAAGTGTTGATATGAAATTTCATGTTCAATTGTGGGAGGTGAGGAGTAACCAACTGCAGAGTCGTGAGAGAGGGGTTGTAAGTTACTGCCTTGACCAGATGGTTAATGAGTGAGTGTGAGGGGAATTTCAGCCATGTACAACTGGTAGCCCTCCTTCTAGTGCCAGAAATGTTGACAGTGTTGGACTCACCAACATTCAGGGGATCACCCCGATATGAAGTCCTAGCTAGACCTCACATCGTTTGGTGTGGGAGTCCCATCCAGTATGATGGCCTGGTCAACTCTTGCTTGTCAGCACAGGAAAGTGGTTCACTTTGTCTTTGAGAAGAGAGGTTCACATGCATGGTGAGTGTAAGTGTACTTGTGTCAATGGTTCTTTCACTATGAAGGGAAAGGTGAAGGTGAGTTCTATGTTGAAAGGGATCAGTCCCAACTCGACTAGGAACACACAACACAAATGACATATACAGCTTCTGGCAGAGCAATCCACTCATATGTAATAGTCACAATGTACAAGGTAAGATAACACGTAGAACACTGATAGATTGGTCCAAGAAGAGTGTGACGGTTGTTACAACAAGGTTCATATGAAAGGTCTATCTGAAGTCTGGCAGAGCAGTCAACACAGACTAGACAACATTAACAACATATATAACACATTTCCATTAACAAATTATGCATTACAACAAATGAATCAGCTCAGATGTAGAACACATTGTTAAAGCAACATGCATTACAAGTGTTAAAGATTAGTATTACAACAAATGCAATACATGTGTGAAAATGTGTTGGCCTGTTGACAAGCTTTTGAATTAAGCGAAAGTTCCAAGACACATCGTTATAACATACATCACTAACCCTGTCAGCGAGGCATTGGAGCCACTACTTACTCCTCAAAGAAAAGATTTCAGACTCTCTTGGTTATGTGGGAGGAGTTGAGGTGAAAATTCCTTTCATGCACAAATGAGGGGGGTATTTATAGCCAAGGGTGAAACTAACCCTTGTGGTTGTTCGACTACCCTCATCATTGTTCGACTTCGATGAATTTATGACTTACATGACTCTATGTTCAACAAGTGGGTGTCTTGGACTTCCACGCTACATCACATTGATTGACAACGAGCCCATAGTAGAGATGTGGGCAACATGATTCATGACTTGACTCGATATGACTTGACATGCCATTGCTAGTAAATTCATGCTACTGCTGGAGTGCATGTCGAGCTAGAGTGTTGCTAAGTGATGGATGTCTTCATGGTGTACCATAGCTTCACCTTCGCATGGCGAAGTGCACAAAGTCTTCAATGGTCCTTGGTTCGCTTGATGAAACTTTAGCATATTATTCCTTGCTTTCATGTTGGCAGGCTTGACAAGCTCACTTGTTCACGAAGGTGCATGTTCATCATGTTCGTCTGCTTCACATGCTTCACTTGTTCATCCGTTGGTGAACCTATCCATCTACATGTGCTCCCTTCATTCATCTTGTTCATTGCCTTGACGTGTTTGTTGGTGTACCTATACCTACAGTCACTCATGACAAGACGACATCAAATCCAAAACCTCCTAGTCTACCTTGACACATGATCATTCGAATGCATGTGATAAGGAGAGGCAGTGAGGTTGTGATGTGGGATGATGGCTTTGGGCAACTGCTGATGAAAAATGCACAAGAGTCACTGAGAAATGGAGATAGGCGATAGGTGATTTGAAGCAACAATGATTGACTGCAAGGTATGGCTCGGCTAGGAGGCAAAATTGTGCATATTTTGGGAGGAACAGTCCAGGCTGCTAGAAGGCAAGGCAAACATTCTGTACACATTTTCCAAAATGAATAGTCAATAGGGGATAGAAGGCCATATTTGCATAATTTTCCAGAGGAACGAGCCGGGCTGCAAGAAGGGTCAGTAGGCAGGGATTACATAGTTTTTCTGGGGAAATTCCAGTTGGTTGCTAGGGTCACTGGTAGCCAAATTTGTACAATTCCTAGAGGGAACTTCCAGTTGACTATTGGGGTCACTGGAAGCCAAACTTTCACAATTCCCAGAGGGAACTGCCAGTTGGATGCTAAGTCACTGGAAGCAAAAACTGTGCAATTCCTAGAGGGAACATGAAAACTTTTGTTGGGAGCTGCTAGTTGGGAAAATTGCATTAAGGCTAGGAGGCTAGCCTGTTGATAATGTATACACATTTTTTGAGCTAAGCTGACTGATGGGCAGCAGGAGGCCTGCTCATGAGCACTACACAAGTTCTAAGATGAACAATTAGTCGATTGTCAAGGTGGTTAGTATGAGTGTTGATTGGATTGATTGTAGGAAACACATCTTGAAGGAACTAACTTTGTGCTTCTACGCTATTGTGGTTGACAGTCAATCGAGTCGACAAGATGGTGATGGTATGGATGTCAGTGAGGAGTATGGTCATCAAAAATTCAGAAAAAATGACTAAGAGTGTGAACAGCCAAAGGACGCATAGATGATCATACTGACACACACTCGCATGACTTGACGATGAAATGACCAAACCATCTCGATACACATGTTCAACATGACCGACTGACAGTGCAAGTGACAAGCGGGACACTTGTGATTGATCGTTCATGATCGAGATGATGCTTTCTCAACAGTGAATGTGACTTCGTGTGTGAGTGTGACAGATGATTTCATGGTGAACACATCAAACACATACGAAGCAAAGACTTTAAGCATATCCAAAACATGGTTGCAAGCATGACTTAGGCATCAACATGCAGAAACTTGAGTGTAATAAACTATAAAGGTGAATGTAAAGACTCATACAGGCTCACGGAGTGAACCTGGGTGTGTGTAGTCATCTAGTAAAACTCTTCAAGGGAGGCTCTGATATTGATGCAGGCCAAAATTTTGGAGGGTGGTTGTAGCTGCTACAACACTTGGTGACACACTAGTAGGACTCCAGCTTCTCTATTTCAGTTCATTGCTAGCACAGGCCTTGGTCTTTTGGGAAGTATTGAAGTGTTGTGCAGATTACCTCAGTTTCCCCATTTACCCCATGGACATACATGGTTCACCCTTTTCCAACTCAGTCAAACACAATCAAAATTTCAGCTTCGATCTCAGTTTTTCAATCGAGGAAGGGTAGTTTAGTTCACGAGTTGAAGATTTTCAAAGTATAAGTTTTCATATCTGGTGTTGCTCCACTGCTAGTAGGCCTGGATAGTACCCCAGTGGAGTCACGCAGGAACACACACATTGATCCACTGCCAGCGAGCCTGGTCAGTACCCCGGTGGAGTTGCATGCTTCACCTCTCTGTGCAAGAAGCCTTTCTCTTCTTTCACCTTTGTATTTTTTAAGAGAACTATGCATAGTCACTTATTTATTTTTGGGGTGGAAGAGGGATCCCGAATTATTGAGAGTAGAAGAGGTTGTTCCTTCAGAGAAGCACGTAAGACCTCTGACATAGGTTTGCTCGTTTAGATTTTTCCCCTTCTCCATTTCTACTAATTGGATTAGCTTCAACACACAGAGTTGAAGGCTAAGTACAGGCATGTATCTTCCTAGTGTGGACATAGGTTCACAATTGGACCAAAGCTTCCCTTACAGATGGTTCGTATTTTCCGTTAGGACTTCATCAACCTGTTGTGGCCAGCAACAACCCCCCCTTTTTCATTTAAGTATTTGTACAAAATACTAAATGAATAGGGGACCCCTAGTTTAGTTTTGAGAAAAATCAAATTTTCCTTCTTAAAAATAAAGCTACCATCGTAGGCTTAAAACGGTCTTTCGAATATTTTAACCTAAGTCTACAATAAGGTAAAGGTCTTTAAGAAATTGCATTAATGTGCAAGGCCCCCCAACATTAAGCCTAACGTCGCGACGCAGTAAGTAATGTTCATAAGGAAAAAACCTCAAAATCTGTCGATCTGCGATAACACCGAACGCAAGATCGCACATCGCAGAAATCAAATGGAAATACTTAACAAACATCAAACTCCTGCGACTCGCAATGTTGCGACCTGCGATATTACGATCGCCGCGATGACACAGTCTGCGATCTGGTGATTTGCGATAAGTGCGCCTTGTGATGGCACGATCTTCGATGTAACATAAAGCAAATCATGAATCATTTAATCGTGAATCCTTCAGGCACGCCATTCAAAGAAAGGCCACTTACCATAATCTGACCCCAAATCATGCGCTTTCAATGATAGTAAGTGGATTAGTTGTCAGTTATTTAATGAAATAAAGACGCGTTCTTTGCTAAAGAATTGTTTCATGTAAGGTGGCATATTTAGTATATCTGTTGCATTTAAAACTCTCCCATCACCTTTCTCAATCAGTCATTTCCACCTCGCTCGTAATCTACAGGAACTAGGAGATAAGAAGATTCAAAAGCCGAATGCAGGAGCAAATGGGAAAGAAGAATAAAGCCCAAGGCTCCGAGACGAAGGAAAAGGCAAAGGATATGGTGCCCTTGTACACAGACACTGCATGCAACAGGGACGCAGGAATTTCGACCTGAGAAGGCATGTATAGGTTGATGGAGGAGGAAAATCCCAGAGTAATGAAGGTCGATAGCACCACGGGATCACAAAACTCTTCCGAGGCATCCTTAGAAGAGCTGGCTTGTTCATTTCTTCATCGAATAGTAGCTAGACCCAAGATATTGCCGTATACAAATATGATCAAATGGATACTTGACAATGCAGAGTTACAAGGCAGACAATTCAAGGCTCCAGGGCATGGGCTCATAGGATCATTCGCCGCACAAGACTTAAAGCTTATGTATCATCTTCCGGAACCTCAGACGACCTACAACATGCAATTTGTCAAGAAATTTGCAACAAAGAACCCAAACCTGGCAAAAACCACTAAAGAATGGACCAGAAGAGAGGAGCCGCTAAAAAAGGACAAAAATGGTATGTATAGCACTGGTTCTCTCACCTCTCCATATTGTTTTGCTGCGGCCATGCTGTGCAGGCTGTTTGGGATGCCAGACATAAATAAATTTTCGTCTAAATGGCTACCACTCATAGACGCTGCCACAAATGCCGATCTCGAGGATTGGGCCAAAATATTTTCTGATAATTTATTCACTGTTCTCATGAATTATCGTTCTAAGAGATCCTTGTCACAAAGGGTCTATCCTCCGTTTTATCTGTCTGCTTACATTATGGATTCTATTTGCTATGTATCTAAATTTCCAACTATGGGTTGGAAATG
>APFE031376392.1:113790-124826 GCA_000404065.3 Pinus taeda
TTGTATACAGACACTGCATGCAACAGGGACGCAGGAATTTCGACCTGGGAAGGCATGTATAGGCTGCTGGAGGAAGAAAATCCTAAAGTAATGAAGGTTGATAGCACCGCGGGATCACAAAACTCTTCCGAGGCATCCTTAGAAGAGCTGGCATGTTCATTTCTTCACTGAATAGCAGCTAGACCCAAGATTTTTCCGTATACAGATATGATCAGATGGATACTTGACAATGCAGAGTTACAAGGAAGACAATTCAAGGCTACAGGGCACGGGCTCATAGGATCATTCGCCGCACAAGACTTAAATCTTATGTATCATCTTCCTGAGCCTCAGACAACCTACAACACGCAATTTGTCAAGAAATTCGCAGCAGAGAACCCAAACCTGGCAGAAACCACTAAAGAATGGACCAGAAGAGAGGAGCCGCTAAAAAAGGATAAAAATGGTATGTATAGCACTGGTTCTCTCACCTCTTCATATTGTTTTGCTGTGGCCATGTTGTACAGGCTGTTTGGGATGCCAGACATAAATAAATTTTCGTCTGAATGGTTACCACTCATAGACACTGCCACAAATGCCGATCTCGTGGATTGGGCCAAAATATTTTCTGATAATTTATTCACTGCTGTCATGAATTACCATTCTAAGAGATCCTTGTCACAAAGGGTCTATCCTCCATTTTATCTGCTTACATTATGGATTCTATTTTCTATGTATCTAAATTTCCAACTATGGGTTGGAAATGGACTACCCAGGACCTGTCACCTATTCATGTTTATCACAAAGTATTATGGGATTCACAGTTTGCCCCTCACTTCTATCAGATTTTCCACGGGCTCATCTTACCCCTATATAGGATGATGTATAGTGAAGAACCCCCGAGGTGCTCACCCGAAGCACAAATAGACATCATCCCCGTCGCGAGATGGTTCGGGGAAGAATGGTTCACTTATATTAGAGTGTTTGGGAGCACTGTACCTCCACATGCCCTACCTCTGTATGTCCCCGACAAGCTTTTGGCTAGGGAAATTTCCTATCAGACTTGCTCAGAAGGCGACCTAACTAAAGAACTAAAAGACAAAAAGAAGGCCATATGGCCTTAGTTTCCTGTAGCTTGTGGGGACTTCTCATTGTTTGATGTAGGACATGCCTTTGCCGAAGTAGGGAATGTGACGTCTCTACAATTATTTAAATTCCTTGCTCTACCTTTTGACCTAAATAATGTTGCCCATGATTTCACTATAAGTGTCAGAATAAAAGTGTTCGCCAGAAAGAAAGATTTATTTGATGACTTGTTTCAAAATAAAAGTTCATTCCAGGAATTTTTGCGAGAAGCTAAGTCGAGGTTATCCCCAGATGACCTCGAAAGGTTTTTGTTATTTAGAGAAAGAAGGCTAGCCAGT
This sequence comes from Pinus taeda, assembly GCA_000404065.3. Lineage (NCBI taxonomy): Eukaryota > Viridiplantae > Streptophyta > Pinopsida > Pinales > Pinaceae > Pinus > Pinus taeda. The sequence continues at coordinate 115,194 of APFE031376392.1, forward strand.
GTTCCTCTAGAAAAGTTGCGCCTGCTCGCCAGAGAGCCTACTCCAAGTGTCAGCCTCAGCGGAAACTCCAGTACTTCCAAATCCAAATCTGACGCTACCTAAAGAACACCTGAACGTTCTAAAAAGTCTGCAAGCGATCAAGGAAAAGGCGAAGAAACAGCCAAGGATACTTCTCAGTCAAGTGCAATGTCGCAACTGCAAGTTATCGCCTCCCCACCAAGAGATGTCCCTCCTCCCATCATCAAATCGCCACTCGTCACGATAAAGCTCGATAAAGAGTGGGAAAACTTCCTTGAAGGGCAAGTCCCAAGAACACCTGTGAGCGATGCATAGGTAGCACAAGAAATGGTTTCAACCATGGTCGGTAGCGTCTCAAGAACGGAGCACATTCATATCGCTCTGCCTCCTGAGCTTCTACTTAGTGTAGAGGAAATTCCCCCACTAGATGTATTCTATAGTCCCCAACATAAAGCAGCGGTGAGGAGATAAAGAAAGAAGAGAAAGCTGGAGAATACGCTGTCACAGGACGCTGAACATTTAGACGTCTTATGGAAAGACCCTAACAACAACATGACGGAAAATCTCACAAAGTTGTCTCAAATCGCAGGAGCATTTGCTTTTGTGACTATCAACAAAGCGTCAGAAGTTCCGCAACTATTGAGGGAGTAAGAAAATCAAATACAGCTACTACAACAACAACAACTACAACAAGCCAATGCCAGTAATGAAGCGTCCAAACAACTCGAGAAACTACAAGAAGATTTTCAGCAAATGCCGATAAGCTATCAGAAAATCCTGGACGAAAAAGGAAAGCAGTTGCAAGCTTTACAAGGAATACACAAGGACGAGCCCAAGCTTGCCGAATTCGTTTCAGAGTCTACTAGCTTAAATGAGCAACTTCTGTAGCAACAGGAAGAGTTGGGACGTAAAATATCGTAGTGGAGTCACTATTGCGAGCTGAGTGACAAACTCACCAATCAAGTGACAGACCTGCGAAGTGACTACGACCAGGTTGACAGACGAGTGACAAAGTATCTATCTTGGCAGGATGGAGAGGAAGGGAAGAGAGCAAATGCACCCAGAATAAACGAAAGCCATAAAGAATTGCTCTTTAACAAATGGGACGGTCAAATCAGGCAGGCAGAACAGGCGGCAGAGGTAGCGGCGACACAGGCAAGTGTTCTTATAGACTGTGTAAATGAAAATTTACACAGAGCCAACTTAATCACAGAAACCACCCCGGGATACCTACCAAACAAGTCATGAATAGAGGCAGAATGGAAAGAGAAGGTGCACGAAAAGGGAAAAGCGATTTAGGCATTGAATAGATTGAATTGGGAGTGCTATTGGGCATACTTAGTCAAGCCACACAGTCAATGGATGATTGTGAAATGCATCATAAACTCAGCAGAGAAAGTAGTGCCAGCTCTCATAGATTCCGTTTTCGTAGCCCAGCTCAGAGCAGAAGTCGGCCAACCGACTCTTCTCAAATCCATGATGAACACTTGCAGTTTTAAGGACCAAATTCAGAAGTAGCTTATTTTTAGTAGTTTGTTGTTTCCTTTTCATTTAGATTAGAAAAAGGGCGGTCATTTGAGAGCCGTATCCTTAAATTTTGTAAAAACACTATTATTAGATTTAGGAAGTAGTATTTTAACCCTTCTAATGCATTTAGAGAAGGGTCCAGAGATTTGTCAAAAACTTATCCTTAGAACGAGCACTTCTGCACCCTCAGAGGAGGTTTTGATGAATGGATGGATCGAGATTTATTTTTACTTGCATTTTGATATCTGCTACTGATGTTGCACTTCTTTACTCTTGGTAGATTTTAGAACAAGTAGATATAGATCGTTTTTGCTTGAAGCTTATGGGTAGAACTAGTCATAAATGGTACTTTTATCTCTTGGCAATGTCTGCTTATATTCTTTAAGTGATTTACAGTTTCAGTTGTTTATATGTTACTGCATGAATATATGGGTTATCATTTGGCACTTTTGTACGGTGGAGTCATATTGTTTATGTTTAACATATGAATGGCTTATTATGCGATATGTTGTTCACAACTATTTTTCCTAACTTCTTATGCAAAGTGGTTTATATTTAATGATTTCCATTCTTATAATGGCTGAATGATCTTTATTACCAGTTATTATTCGAAATCTTTTTAGATCACATAATGGAAGATATACAATCCCGGGTTAGAATAGATTTGATTTGTTGTTTCTCACTAGATATAATAGCATAGAGTAAAGTTAAAGAATATGAATTAGATTAGCTTTAAAATACTCTTAGATCAACATAGTTCAACTCTATACACACACACACACCCAATATCGGGAAACTGGTCCCATTATCCCCAGTCAGACCCGCTATACCAAACGGATAAGGAGCTGCCAACCAAGGTCCGGACCGGGTGGGTATCCCCCTTGTTGTCAACCCGATTTTTGGGGCTTCAACACAGTCGAAGGTTGTAACCAAGCACAGAGAAAATGGACACAAGACTAGACAAGTGTTGTAGTGTCACAAGTCTCTTCAAATTTCAGCCACATATTCTATTCAAAATCCAAACCATAGTAGTTAGAAACACTTATTTCCGGAAACAAAAATAGTAATATATCAAAAAAAAATGGCACGTGAACAAAAATTGTAATCAAAATAAAACAAATAAAAAACAAAGATAATAAGCAAAACAAGCCAAATGAAACAACAAGTAGCAAGCAGACTATGTACAAGGCATAGGCGTGTCCCGACCTACTGAACTAATGTTTGAGGACTTGGCCATTTGATAGGAATATTATCAATCCTCCCATCAAGTGATTGCAAATGATGGGTGTGTGAGCCAAGTTTCTTGTGGACCAGTGTTGGTCCATCAGGCTCTACTACTAGAACCTGGTGGCATTCCTTAAAATATTCAAGTGAAAGCAACATTATCGTCTTAGGAACTATACACAACATGGGCTCAGATGATGGCACGGGGTAGTTGTTTTTATTCTGGGAACGGTTTAAGTTTCTGAAATCAATCCATAAGTGGTTCTTCCTAGATTTATTATGTGTAGGTTTTAAACCAGGACACCAAGTATGATGATGAACTTTTTAAGCAATCTAATCACTTAAAATATTAGTCAATCTATTCGGTGAAAGGAGGGAAAACAACATATATGTGTTACCTATTCTTTGCTATAATGGCTTATATTCTCCTTTACTTAGAATCTCATGTTGGATTGCTTGCATGTAGTGGGTACTCAGGTCATCATCTACTCGTGTAAACTCATCTTGGTACTATTCAATCAAGCGGTCAACAATTGGTCACTGTTGTAGTGTGAAACTTGTACCGAGATTAGGCATCTTCAGATCATGGTGGATTCCCAAGTTTCTCTGTTATTTCATAGTGTTGGTCCTCCATGTGTTTAACATGAGTGCTTCAACATCATTGTTTGTGACTCCTAACTTCAAACATCTTGAAATCGTGCATATTTCCTTGTTTTGAATGACTGAGATGCACTTGGTCCTTGACTCATCATGTGTTCCTGATTTATCAAGACTCATGGTCCGCAACTTGTCTGTACATGGACCATTTGGCGTGTTGGTACTGCTGCTACTACCGTTGTTGCTACTACTGCTACTAACAAAAAAACAAATTGTACAAGTTTCATTATCATCAATTGGGTGAGGAAGAAGTCCCAACTACTTGTTTGATGAGGTTGGGGTTGGCCATGTAAGATAACACTCCAATGTCTTTTCCAGTAAGTATTTGCCAAACATGAGTTCTGTGAAGGCCAATGGTTCGTTCTTGCCCTCAAGGGGAGTGAAATTGTGTTTCATACACCTCTCAAATAAAATTCGGATTTGGTTTCATTTTCCCTTGTACGGAAGCCACAAGTGAGATGAATCTGTAGTAAAGTATCCATCTGGCTTGCTGGACTAGTCTTTACTGAGCAGCAGACCATATGCTTCCGTTATGACCACAATAATTATGTTGATGCATTGGAAGATTCAACTATCATGGGATAGTCGGATGATCAGGTCTCGTAGTTCAACAATCACTGGTACTGATGTTCTATCAAGTTGGATGATTCTCGCGGATGTTTAACTCCATCGTGCATTGAACTTCTTAGAAATGGAGAGCAGATGATAATGGCTGTCGTGCTAGAATAAACCAAATAGTTGTGGACATTAGTTAAAAACTTCGAATAAAAGCATGAATGGGGGGTAACCTAAGTTTGTTTCTTCCATTCGAAGTGTATTGATCATAGTGGAGAGTGATCCGGGAGGTGTGCTTGCTCCTTTGCTGGTATAGTCCGCGCTGTCTGTTTCCATTTGTCCTAATGCGCACAACAGGATATTTCGTTGGCTTTGGACTTTGTCTAACTCAAAAAAAACTAATTTTCGCTCAAGTTTTCTTCATTTCATCGATTATGTTGTAATCTAGAGGTGGTAGACTCACCGACGTGTCCAGGGTGGAATGGATGCTCGTGTTGTTTGGTAGATTGTTCTGCAACTTCTTGCACATGGATGTGTTCTTATCCACCATTGTCTTCCTGGACTTGCTTTGTGTTTGTTTCTTTGAGATAGCTGGTGGATCAACCTTCTTTATCAGCCATATCACTTTCTCTTGCATATCCTCAAGAGTTGGGGGAGCCCCTTTACTCCTAATATTGTAGCCATCATTTTTCTTTTGGGGCTGCTTCTTGGTGTTCGTCTTCGGGAATACTTGTGAGTGTTGATATGAGTTCACCACATGCCCAAAAATTGGTGCTTCATCAGGTGCAACCTCTTCGTTATCATTGGTTTCTTTCGATTGCTCCTGTATGTCACCATCTGCATCAAGTGTATGAGTACAGCTAGAGGTAACAACTCGCTTCCAATCTAAACAAGAGTTCTCGGGGTGAAATTATTCATGGAAGGAACAATACTTAGGATCAACGCATTAGTCAAGTTGGAACATAGGCTTCTGTGAAAATTTGGAATTGAAACGACTGTTTCTTGATGAGTCGATTGATGAATTGCTTTCCTATCTTTGTCTGGGCAGATGAATGTTCATGAATGTGTATGTATTTCGTTGCTTGAATTCAGACATTTCGGTGGTCAAGTTCTTGACAAGGTGAGTGAGGGTCTCATTGTCTTTTTCTTCCTTGTCTCTACCTTCACTCGCCGTTTCTTGGGGCTGTCTGCTTGTATCCTTGGAGTGTTTTGTTGATTCATCATCCTTGATGACTCCAATCACATGCAAGTATTTCTCAACAACAATAACCTCTTTGCAGCTTTGTAATAGTTTTGGCTTCACAGCTCGCTTGACGAATTGCACAATGGTGGTTGGTGGTGCAGATGTGTAATAGTCGACCGTGATGGAGTCATGAGGTTTGGTGTCTACTGCAAACTTGTTCAAGATACGCGTAAACCTCTGATTGAAATCTTAATCTTTCACCTTCTTTTTTCCCTCCATCTTGAGGCTTCCTAATTCTTTGAGTAGCATGGATGGGGTGTTGTCCTCAAGAAACTTTTCAAGGAACATACATTTGAAAGAACCCCAGTTATGTATAGAGTTGGGTGGAAGGCTATGATACCAAGCAGCTGCCTGAATGTCCAAGGTACATGTAAAAAATCTACATGCTACATCGTAATAATGTACCTAAAGGGTCTGTAGCTATAGAAAGAAGTTTTCTAATGCATGTCGAGCTAGAGTGTTGTTGACTGATGGATGTCTTCATGGTGTACCATAGCTTCACCTCCGCGTGGTGAAGTGTGCGGAGTCTTAGATGGCCCTTGGTTCGCTTGATGAAGCCTTAGCATATTGTTCCTTGCTTTCATGCTGGAAGGCTTGACAGGATCACTTGTTCGTGAAGGTGTATGTTTGTCGCATTCATCCACTTCACATGCTTCAGTCATTTGTTCGTTGGTCAACCTATCCATCTACATGTGCTCCCTTCGTTCATCCTGTTTGTTTCCTTGACATGTTTGTTGGTGTACCTGTACCTGCAGTCGCTCATGACAAGATGACATCAAATCCAAAACCTCCTAGTCTACAATGACACATGATCATTTAAATGCAAGTGACTAGGAGAGGTAGTAGGGCTATTATGCAAGATGATGGCTCTAGGAACTGCTGATGAAAATTGCCAAGAGTCATTGAGAGAAGGAGACAAGCGATTTGAGTCGAGAGTGATTGATTGCAAGGTCTGGTTTGGCTAGGAGGAAAAATTGTGCAAATTTTGGGAGGAACAATTCGGGCTGCTAAAAGGCAAGGTAGGCATGCTCTGTGCATTTTCCAAAACAAACAATCAGTAGGGGCTAGATAGCTAGATTTGCACAATTTTCCAGAGGAACGCGCCGACTTGCAGGAAGGGTTAGTAGGCATGGCTTGCGCAGTTTTTCTAGGGAACTTCCAGTTGGCTGCTGGGGTCACTGGCAACCAAATTTGTGTAATTCCCAGAGGGAACTACCAGTTGGTTGTTGGGAGTGGCTAGACTTGTACAATTCCTAGAGGAAACTGTCAGTTGGCTTCTTAGTCACTGGTAGGAGAAACTACATAATTCCTAGAGGGAACAGGGATTCTGCTGCTGGGAGTTGCTTGCTAGGAAAATTGCATTAAGGTTGGGAGGCTAGTTTACTAATAATATCTGCACAATTTCTGAGCTGAGCTAACTGATGGGCACCAAGATTCCTGATCATGAGCACTGCACAATTTCTGAGATGAATAGTTGGTCAACTGTTCGGGTGGCCAGAATGAGTGTTGATTGAATTAATTGTAGGCAACACAACTTGAAAGAACTAGCTTGGTGCTTCTATTCTTTTCTAGTTGAAATTCCATCGACTAGAGAGCAAGGTGATGGTCTGGCTATCAATGAGGAGTCTGGTCATAAGAACTTCAACAAAAATGACTAAGAGTGTGGGCAGTTGAAAGATGGATAGGTGATCATACAGACACACACTCACATGACTTGACGAAGAAATGACCAAACAATCTGGATACACATTTTCAACATGACTGACCGACGGTGCAAGCGACAAGCGTGACACTCGTGATTGATTATTCATGATCAAGACAACGCTTGTGTGGCAGTGAATGTGACTCCATGTGTGAGTATGATAGATGATTTCATGGAGAACACATCAAACACATACAAAGAAAAGACTTTGAGCATAACCAGAACATGGTTGTAAACATGATTTAGAAATCAACATGTAGAGACTTGAGTGCAATAAACAAGAAAGGCGAATGTAAAGACTCACACGGGCTCATGGAGTGAACCCAGGTGTGTGCAACCATCAAGTGAAACTATTCAAGGGAGGCTATGAAATTGATGCAGGCCAAAGTTTTGGAGGGTGGTTGTAGCTGCTACAACAAGTTGCTAGGCGATGTGGGGTTACAATTCATAAAGTCAATGCCCCATTTGTAGAATGGGCCGACCACTATAACTGGATGTAAGAGGGTGGGTTGCGCACATGCCTTATGAGCATATTTTTGGTATCACTTACATTTTTTGACTGCTTGTATACAATTGTGGAAGAGGGTGGGCTAGAAATAACCAACATAGAGGATCTTTTGGGTTGTGGCCATCCCGGATAGATGACTACCACATGCCCTGCTATGAAAGTCTTTTAAGGTTTTCTCAACTTATTGTTGGTTGAGACATCAGCATAGGATGATGTCGATGCCTCATCGACAAAGGAAATGTCCTAATAGGAGGTAACGAGGGGTTTGTTGGTGTATGCATCTTCGATCATCATGCGTAAGCTGAGGTCTGAACTCTTAAGTTCGCAAAAAGAGAAGGATATCACCGTACTAGGGGTAATCCATGGACACCAAAAATAGATGTTCGTTGGGAAGGTACTCATTAACCAGAGATCCTTGATTATCTGTTGGGAGATCTATGATGAATTCAGCTAATATGAGTTCTTTTTTTCTCTTGGACGTGGTAAACTAAAGGTCAAACTCTTGTAGAATCACCACCCATTAGGCATATTTGTGGTTCACCATGCGATGAGTAAGAAGGTATCGTATGGGGTTGGTGGCTGCTACTACCATAGTGGTCCTAAGTATGATGTAATGTCAAAGTTTTTGTATAGCGTGTACACGGGCTAGGGTTGTTTTTCTTCGGGATCATAATTTAATGCAAGTCTGAATAAATTCTTGCTTATGTAATAAATTAAGTGCTTCTTATTGCCTGGTCCATCTTGGACTAATACCCCAGTTATGGCTTATTTTGAGGTTGATAAGTATAGGTTATAATCTTTGTTGTGGTTATGGGGGATAATCAAAGGTGCTTGGGATAAGGTGTCGAATTATTTTTGTGTTTGATCATCCCATTGGAAAGGTATGTCTTGATGAAAGAGAAGTATGAAACCTTGCACACACATGGCGTAATCTAGTACAAAATGACGTAAGAAGTTGGATTTACTTTGTAAGCTTTGTAACTGCTTTAAAGCTTTTGTGGGAGCTATCTCTTTGATGGCATGGAATTTTAGGGTATCTACTCTAATCCCTTGTTGGGAAACAATGAATCCTAGAAGTCTCCTAGCGCTGATGCAAAAAACACACTTGAGAGGGTTCAATCATAGGTTATATTGGTGACATCTTTGGAACACTAGGCAAAGGTCTTCTAAATGGTTCGCACGGTTCTTGGACTGTACCATGAGATCATCTAGATATGTGATAATGAGGTGAGCTAGATTGTGGAAGATGTAGTTCACAGCCCACTGGAAAGTGGCACTGACATTTTTAAGACCAAAGGGCATGACTTGGTTTGTGAATGTCCCCCAAGGGGTAGTGAATGTTGTTTTTTACTAATCTGTATCGCGGATCTGAATTTGGTTGTACCTAGAAAACCCATCCATAAATGATAAGGCCTGATGATTGGCGTAAGCATCGATAACTTGATCGATGAATGGTGTTAGGTAATTATCTTTAGGGCATGCTTTGTTTAGGTCCCTAAAATCAGTACAAACATGAATGGTGCCCTTTTTTTCCATGATGGGTACTGGGTGGGAAACCCAAGATGTGTAAACAATTAGGTAGAAAAATCCAACTTTATGAATCTTATCAATTTATTTCTTAATTTCTTCTGCCTTAGAGGGATGCAATTGGAGTTGTTTTTGGTGGACAGGGTGGTCATCTCGCCATGTGTTAATATGATGTTCCACTATTGTGAGACTAAGGTCTGACATATATAAGTAGTCCCATGCAAAAATATCTCTATATTCTTGGAATAGGGATGTGTATGCAACTATTTCTTTCGGGGAGTGTTAGTGTCGGTCTTGAGCCCTCCATCGGTGATCAAACAGCTCTTTGCATATGCATATATAGGTGTCTCATCAACATCATTTTTGCATCCCATTAGGCATGCCATAACACTGATGGAGGAGCTGGTCTTTGTTCCCTTCTTGGCTTTGCTGGATCAGGTCATATCATGTGAATGAGCTTGTGTTACACTTGTTTATTTTTGTCTTGGAATCCCAAGTCGAGGTCTAGGGTTTCAGTCGAAATCACTGCAAGGTCATGAGTCAAAGGTCTAATAGTCCCCAACAAGCTAGAAGGAGGTATGTAAATATGTTCCATTGATATTTTTCATCAGCTACAGCTCATTTATACCTTGGATTTAAAAACTCTATTTTTAAACCCAAGGTCATGTGAAA
>APFE031376392.1:128768-140182 GCA_000404065.3 Pinus taeda
AACCCCCCTTATCAGTTTACTAGCCTAAAATCCTTGTTCCTAATTGGTCAACTCATCCTATTGACAAATTCACCGAGTGTGACCCGAGAGAGCCTTCTCATACCTCGTAGGGCTAGCTACGAGGTGAAATGGTTTGATGTTGCCTTTAAGGTTTGCCTTTCTCAGCCTGAGGTGAATTCTCAAGTGCTAACACCTCCCAGTCTCATTTATACTATTTCAAAATGGTTGAGACCATTTTCCATGGGATTGAGGGAGTTTTGAAACTATTTTTCTTATCATACTAGACTCATGAGTGCACAATTTCTACATTTTTATATTTCTTTATTGAATTTTAAATGCAATTACACCTTTATTAAAGGTAAAATATGAATACATACTCATTTACTGAGTAGGAAATGTAAGTGGATACTCAGGAAGGATTTTTTACATAGTTCTTAGTGGTCTTAGACAACCAAACTTAGGTATGGAATTGATAAAGGAAAATAAATTACATGTTATATAAGGAGGTGGATAAATATGCCATAATTTATGCCCTCTAATGTGCGAGGTTACAAGGGGAGTTGATGGGTGAGATACACTGTAATTTGATAGAGGAAGCTATTAAGTAGGGCCAATTGAATAGTAACAAAATTTACATTAGGAAAGTGCTTACAAGAAAAGACAAGGTATTAGATGACTGTCTTCCAAATGTGGGTATACCCATGCTCAAGTGTGAAATAACAAGGCCACCAAACCAAGTGCTTGAAAATCAATGGAATATATATATGGGAGCAATGATCATGGCCATGAAAAGACACATAATGGATCTATTAAAACATATCAGAGCCATGAACAAATATATAGTGGAGACATGTCTTAGTATATATAAGGAGGATTATGAGGGCAATTAAATGCACAAATTGATCCTCCTGAAAGTACCAATCTCCTTGGGGTGAGTGGTAGTTTCTCTAACAACTCAATACAACATAATGAGGGGACACTACTAATGGCCCAAGGACTTCAATCCAAACTCAATGAAGGAAAAATTTTGCACCATGTGAATAGATGATATGATGTCAAACATGGGAGACATCATTTGATTACTAGTCACTAGCATATACCATTAAAAAATGTGATACAACCCACTAATACATATAATGAGTGCATACTATGAATCTTAAGGGGGATTATAGTCTAAATTCAAATATATAAGTCATAAAGTCATATTTTTATGTAAAAGAGAACTTGATATATATGTAGTTGTTGGTACCAAACCTAATCAAAATTCACATTATCAATAAGACACCATATAAGAGGAAAATAGGAAGAGATTGAAGGTAGGGAATAGTAGGTCCTAGCATTGGCTTGATTTCATGCACTGGTTCTTCTTACTAGAATGCCCCCCGCTCTCTCTCTCTTCGATCTTGGTATTTAGGCCTTCTTAATATTCTCCCTAAGGTTTGGGTCCTTGGTATCAATCAAAATTACCACTCCATGGGAAAAACACATGGCATCCACATGAATCATTTGGAATCTTGGTTGATATCAATTCAACTCTTTCTTAGCTTACTATCATTGAAGTAGGATAATGGATGGAACATAGGGCATCAATCTTCAAAAATATTTATACAAGTTCCATGACCTTTGTAGAGCATTTCAGAAGGTATATGATAGATCATTTTCAAGAATTTTCTGTTATCTCAAATGGGTTTTTAGCAATATTTGATTTCATTTCCTATCATAAGAGATATCATTTATTGAAGTCACACATGTATATAAAGCAATGTAGCCATATATATCGAGACATAGGAAGGATTTTCTCACTCCATGGAATAGAAAAAAGAAAAGATCTTATATAATTGGAAATATATCTTTGATATCTCAAATGTTTCTTTAGTATAATTTGGTTTCATCAATTGTAACAAAAATGATAAAAAATGTTGCAATAGTGATCCATTGATAGAAAAATAGGAACCATGGACATGGGTTAACGACACAAAACCATTCTCCAAGATTGCCATTGCCAAATTAGTTATGTGTCATCCACAAGATGATGGTTGTTGGTTAACAACAAAAAACCATTCTTCATTGGCTTGTGGCACATTGTAATCATGATGATATATTGAACATAATGGGGTTCCTCTTTTCTTAAGACAAGTGAAATGATGGGGAACATCATTTTATAAGGGGGGAGGATTGATCTAAATCTTAGGGCAGCTTATATTCTAAGTTTGGATTTATAAGTGATAAAGTCATATTTTTATGTAAAAGAAAAATTTATAGATATGTAATTGATGGAGTCAAACCTAAGCAAACTTGACTTCTTCAACAAGGCAAATTATAAGAAATAAATAGGAAGATAGTGAAGGTTAAGAAGGATAGGTCCCAATATTGGTCCTATTTCATGTAATGGTTCTTATAAATGGAATCCTTCTTCTCCACATTTCTCTCTTTCTCTCTTTTAATATTTTTGCGATGTATTCGGTTCATGAATTTTCATGAATGTTCTTGTGATTAGTTTCATGGAATATTTTTATATTTTTTATCCTCCTCCCTTAGCTTTCATGCTTTTGAATCTTATCCCCTAATATCTAGATCATTGTCAATGTACCTATTATATTCTAGTAAGTACAAATATATGTGTTTCTATCAAACATTTGTAAAATATATTGGTCAAGAGACATTGATATATCCCCACCATCAATAATGAGGGATCCTGCCATTATTGATTGAAATTCCTAAGGTACTATTAACTCTCTAAATCTCATTACCAAAGAATATTTTCCAAATTTGATAGGAAGATATCCATTGGAAGGAAGGAATTAAGGGAACCCCCATCATTCAACACACGTAGACACAAAGAGAATAATTTTGAAGGTATTGGACAAAAGTTGATGACACACAACTAGGTACATCTCTTGTAGGTACTAGATGGAATAACTCATGGAAAAAAACCCTCTAAGAAATGAACAATCATAAAGAATTATGATAGAAGTTAGGACTTCAACCAATGAGGAAAATGGGATCTAGGGTACATCTTGAATCCCAACATACAAATAAAGGTATTGATGTTAAACACATGGGAGACCACTTAGTAAATGACCATTGATTAAATGTTATCTAATGAGCTCAAGGTAAACTATCAATGATTGAAATATGCCTAGATTTATACTCATGAAGCTATTAAGGGAATGTGCCAAAATCGATGAGTGATGAGTTTCTATTGAGAACTAAATGGATACCTTCCATAGTGGAATGAGTATGAGATACTAATGATACTAAGATAACTCGACAATCAGGAAGGCCAACATGGAATTCAATAAAACCTAAGGGGTCATACAAGATATAACTTACTTAAACATAACCATGACACAATAATGAATTAGGAAGAATTTGATGCAAAGTAGAATGATGATACAAGTATACAACACAAAAGGAATCAAAAGACTCTACATAGTGATTATGAGTAACCAACTAGAGCAGCAATATACTCAAGCATCAAGGTTTAATTTATTTACGATATTACTAAATATGACTTTCTAAGTGGATGAATCAAAACTTGATGCCTTGTTAATAGATACATAATCCAAGATATTTATTGACAAAATAGATATAGTTATTCTTCCCCACAAATCTCTCATTTCTATCATATATGTTTTCTTCTTCTTTTCCTTTCATGTTATTAAAATTTCAAAAATAATAAAATAATGTCATGATTTAATGGAAGATATGAGTGTTGTGGAAAAGAAAAAAAATTCTAAGTACATGGAAAATACCAACAAAATATGCAACCAGGATGCGTAGGATATGGATACTCCTTGGGGAATTTCCTCTAGGGATAAATCGTTCTAGGTTATGGAGGAAATAAATACAAAAAATTATCTAAAGAGAATATGGGAGTAGTGAGAAACAAATACAAGATTGAAGCATTCATTAGGCTCAAAAGTGTAAGTAGAAGCATCACGAGTGGTAGGAGGGAGAGGGGTTATTCACAATACTATTGGAAAATTAGCTATTAGTTACTCTGTTGAGAAGTGTAGCTTGGGAGGTATTGCCACAAGCCTTGGGTACTAGGTTTGTCTAGAGAAAACCCACCAAATGGACTTGGCTGGGAAAAGTACCCAAGATGTGGGCTTTCAACCTGTTGATGGTGATGGATACTGCCAACATACAAGGGGTCTCCCTGATGTGAATTCCCAAATAGATCTCACACAATTTGGAGTAGTAACCCCATTAAGAGTATCAACCTGGCCACTATAGCTCTATGGTTTTCCTTGGGCTCAATGGATAACATAAGAGATTTTACACATAACCTTTGAACAAGAAAGTAAATTAACATTGTGAAACGCCAATTGCGACGTGCAAAAGGATGCTTTCACGAGAGGGAAATAAAGAGTGAGTCTATAGAAGGAAAATAATAGTACTATCCTAAGAGAGACATACAAGAGCAAGGAAGGGTCCGTTAATTATCTAGTGAAGTAGTTCACATAGAGACAATGGATATTAAAGAATATACAACTCATGTTCAATAAGATAAGAACTAAAGCCATTGAAGTAGTTCAATTTATTTAGTACATACGAACATAACATATACCGCAAACATCCAAATAATAGACTTATAATATTCATGATACATGCATGAAAATATGTTGGCTCAGTGAGCTTCTGATTATTAGGTGAAAGATCCAAGTACATAGTTACAATGGTGAGACACTAGCTCCAATAGTGGAACATTTAACTTCTTCTTGCTTCTCCAAAGAATGATATTCTCTCACATGCCAAGCTAGAGAAGCCAAGGCTAGCAATCCAAAACCTAAGCCTCCAAAAATAAATTTTCTTGAGTTATGAGGTTTATTTTATAACAAGAGGAATGAAATTTCATGGCCCCTATGACTCTTGAGTTACCCTCATGACTGTTAGAATCCTAAGTGACCTTTGAACTTCTATTGAATCTTTGGTCCACATGTGTCTTTTCATATTCCACATGTGACTTTTGGACTCCCAAATATTTAAAGTTTGACATTTTCCTTTTGATAATACATAATTACATCCCACATCATGTGGAAAGACACATTGACACATATGAAATTGTGATGACACTTGTAAGAACCATGACTTGGCAATGATGACATGGAACTACACGATGATGTGGAAATGCCAAGCTTCCCTCCTTTATTCTTTGAATTTGACTTCTTCATGATAGAACTTTGCATGTACTTCATCTTCACCCTCCAAAGTGTCTTGGATCGGTATTGGGAACTTCTGACTCATCAAGACATGTTTTCATTTTATCATGGTCTAATATCTCTTGATGTCTTCGTGACGGTTCTTCTTTGTGCTTATTCTCTTCAAGTGCTTCTTTATTTATTCTCCTTGACATATTCCTTAAGAATTTCCTTGCCATGTTATGGAGGTACATATACCAATGAATTTCACTCATGACAAGGTAATATCATTATGAAAAACCATCTATTTCATCCCTACTTTTCTCATGGAAGAAGCTACTTGTGATGGGCTTGTGAAAATACTGAGAAGGAAGCGCTTATTGGGGATTATGTATTTGATCTTAGAAATGGTTGAAGAAGGAACTAATGTTAACTATAATTTCCTCATATGCTATAAGAAGGGGCTCTTCAAGGTCCAACATAGTGGGCAAGTGCAAGAGACAATGTGATGAGCTTGTTGACTGAAACTACATAGTGCACAAAGTTCAAGGGAGGGGAAGATCATGAATGTGAAGTTTAGCTTCACAATGATTAAGGGAGGGTCTCACTGTGGACTAGAATTGTATCATGCATAGAGGATGCCAAGCAAGACAAGAGGATAGAAAAGTGGGGAAGTCTAGTGGATAGGGGTTGATGGCTTGTTGAGTGAGACTGCACAATGCACTATTAAGGAAGGGAAGACTTAGTGTACTGTGCAATTCTCTTTAGCAATGATTCAAGAGAGTTTTCACTATCCACTATAATTGTGGAATTTCTAGGTAGGCAAGAAAAACAAAGCAAGGCGCAGTGAGGTGTTCCATTCAGCAAAGAAGGCAAGACTAGGCACTGCAATTGTGACATGCACAATGCTCGAGGGGAAGGCTCCTATGATAGTACATCTGTAGGACGTAGTGAGATAGAGGTGGATTGACTATCCACTAGAATAGTGCCATATTCAAAATAGGCTCACTATAAGAGGATATTGAATAATTAACTGAGGTAGGCAGCAAAAGGTTAGATCACTTTGCCTTGAAGGTGTTTATTGCACTGTGAAAGGAAGAAGGCATTTACATAGTGCAGTTTCTTTTGCAAGGGGTTGAAGGAGGTCCTTAGTGTCAAGTAGAAGTGATACATGCACTATACAATGCATAATTGATCAAGGCTCAATGTAGTGAGTCAGTACAAGAAACAAGGGTTAAGTGACCATGCTTTGAAGGTCCTCAATGTGCAATTGCAGGAGCTAGCCTTCAGAGGGACTCAGTGCACAAGTCTAGTAGGAAGTTTTTCATCAATGAGACTCATGAATATATAGTCATCATCAGTTTGAGGAGAGTTCATGCATTCACAACATGCACAAGGCAGGAGGACCAAGAAAAGCTCCATAATTGCTAAGTGTGGGAACAATAGAGTAAAAGAGGGGAATACACCTAAATGCAACTCAAACACAAATCACACACATGAATGAAGTAAATACAAGCTAGGCGAATGCATAGGAATCGTGATAAAAAATCACACCTTGAATCAATAGAAAAGTGACACTTATTTCTAAGTGCGATAATTGAACGTCACGTTGCGACACTTAGAACACAAGTTGCAACAAAAGTGTCAAATGTGACTAGAAAGTGTGCTAAGTTGTGTGGATGTGTCTAGCACATATTCTTATGATATATAGGTCCATATAATGCATAATATTGTGTGAAGGTGTGATGCATACAAGCGTGAAAATAGTTAAGAGTGACCATTGCATTAATCAAAGAAAGTGAAAACGATACTTGAAAAAGCTAAAGAAAGTTAAATCGAAACATGCCAAAGTAAAGATAAAGTGAAAATTACACTTGTTAAAGTGAAATAAAGCAAACAAAATAGTCATGAAAATGAAAGTAACACTTACAAAATCAAAGGTGCGTAAAAGAGACCATTAAGAAAACTCACTAGAATGATGAGACAATTGCAACTAAAGTGAGAGGGATTGTCCGGTAATGTGGCACATTGACTATCAACATGGATGGAACAAAACGTAGGAACTATCCCTATGGACTGCATAGTCTTTGTTAATAGTGATTGCGCTAGCACTCTGACTAAACGTTGTGTAAGCTCTATTCCTAGAGACTGTGCAAGCCTTACCCTTAATGACTACACAATGTCTGTCTAAAATTGCAGAAGATAGGTGCGATTGTGAATTCATCAAGGATTGAGCATGTGTGATGAAGTGACATTGACACTTAGAACTTGAGAATAAGACTTAAATACTTTGAAAAACATCAACCAACCGTGAAGTGACTATGGGATGACATATCGAAAGATCCTTAGTGGGGATCCAAAATTCAAGTGTAGGCAAGATTTTGGAGGGTGTCAACCACACCATTAATACTTGGTGACACATTGGTAGAACCCAAGCTTCTCTGATTTGGTTTTATCCTTGATTACAAGGTATTAGTCTTTTAGGAAGTATTGATTTTCCAAGTAGATTACCCTGACTTTACCACATCTCGATTAAAAATAAAGCCTCTTCTTTCCTTTCCCAACTTCACACACATTCACAATACTAGTCACTCCTCAACTATTTCAATAGGGGAAAATATAGTAAGTATCTTGAGATTTTGATAATCAAAGTTAAGCACATTCCCCATTATTTCTCCACTACCACCAAGCCTACTTAGTACCTCAACAATGTCACCTCAAGGAATCATAAGCATTACTTTGTTGCTAGAAGGCTTGTTCAGTACCAAGGTGAAGTTTCTTGCTTCACCTCTCTGCGTAGGAAGCCTTTTTCTTCTTCACCCTTTATTTTGAGTTACTAATAAAATGTGTATAAACACTTATTTATTTTGAAGGAGTAAGAGGGATCCCTTCTTATTTAATGATAAAGAGAGGTTTCTCATTTCTTAAGGGATTTGAAAGATAACTGAAGTTAATATGATCCTTTAAAGTTTTATCATTTCCCTTCTCTACCTGATTGAGTGAATAGGTCGAAACACCATTCAATACAAGGTTGAGACAAAATGAAGATTATAATTATAACAAATTGTATTTTCTATTCATACATCATTTAATTTTAGAGATATGCAAACCAAGACAAAGACTCAGGATGTCATATTAGCCAAGCATTGTTCGTCATCACAATTTCCCTTGTTCAATCTTTGCCACATTTTCTTTTGAACCCAAAAATAACATATTTCATGCATAGTCTTATTAAATAAAACACAAAATAAAAGACATAACAAAATGACGAAACAAGATCAAAAGGAAAAAGAAAATATAGAACTGAAATGAAAAGCAACATGTGAGACAAAAGTAAGAAAATAAAGGAAAGACTAAAGGAGAGTAAGTGTAGGATGAGTGCGAAATGGAAACTAGCATGCACCTAGACCTACTCCTTACCTAACCAACTAGAACGTTGACGCTAAGAGTAATGAAATTTCCAATGCAGCCACATTAATTGTTCCCAACCTACAATCAGAAAGATATTAACAATTAAAACATATATAAAACAATGTGAAAAAGAGAAGACGAGAACTTGTATAACTTACACAAAATATAGAAGGTATTTTCTAGATGTAGAAATATGTGCCATTGAAACTGATCTTAAGCAACCCGCAACCTTACCATTTCGATTAGAATAACAATGAAACAAACATGGAAAACTTCTTATGAATGTACTTGAATTTGTATTGTCCTCCTTAGAAAATATCAAGAGAGATTGAAAATTATTATTAACAATAGGGTTTGATAAGTAGATGTATCCAACCAATCATAGATTCAATCGTGAAATCTAAAACAATCCTTTTGAAAACCCTAAAAATCTTGGGAAAATGAACTTTCACTTATCACATCGACATCATGGAAAGAATATTGCAAGGAAAAGGTAACTTGATCTCATTCAAAAACATTGTTAAAATAGTGAGGAACTGACATAACCATCAACAAAGACTAAATTTCCTCAACTGTTGACAAGTATCTGAAAAATGGGATGGTAAATCAGAAGGATCAATGGGTTTAACAAGATCAATCGACATATAAAAAATATGATCTGATATATTAGCGGGGAAAATTATTATTGAAATGAGAGTTGTTAGACCCAATGTTATGATCATATTGGTGGCTTGACATATAAGATTTTTGGTTCTCTACTGGTTCCCTTTATGTCCAATACCATACTAGACCAGTAATATGAAATCGCGTGAAATCAAAGTAATTTCCGGCCTTGTAAATCTAGAAAACCGATTAAAACAACATGCCACCAATAGGTTTGAAGGATATGTCAAATCAAATATAGTATCCATATCAACATGGGGGTTTTGATCTACTAAATGATTCAACCAATGAATATTACTTAGAAGGATTGGTTGGTCTAGAAAAATATTGATTAGCTTCATGACATTTACACTAAATATTAGGAGTTGATTTTTCACCAAAGAACTTAACAAATATGAATTCTTTAGCCAAGCATAATCTTTAAATTACTGATCTTCATAACTCTATGCATCCATGAAAGATATACATTCCAATCCTTTGTTGGATACAAGATTTCTACATGAAGATGAATTAACTAAAGCAAAATCCTTTGTCTCATTAGAAACTCAATTTTGAGAATTAGAAAAATTATCTCGAAAAAAACCCAAAATACATTAAGAATGAGTTTGCATCCAGTGAAATAATATGAAGGAAAGAATTTTGCAAGGAAATTAAGATCCAACATGGTTCGAGGATCTCATTAGGGTTGTGAGAACCTAACATAATCATCAACAAAAATTGAAGCACGTTGACTCCTTGAAAAGTTAGATAACTACATTTTGAGAATTGAGTCAGATTGTGAATTACATGCAGACAACTATTAACAATTAAATTAACAGGACCACCATTATCCAAATGGTAGGGTTCTACATCATTGGTTTGATCAGATAAATTAATCAAGTCATAATATCCTTCTTATTGTATAAATCAAACAAATATAATAAGCAACTTAATTTGAAGGGTTTTCCTCATGCAAAATAGGAGATGATAAGGAATGGAATGAATGCTTGATGAGTCCATTTCTTTCTACTCCATCATGAATAAAACTATTACCTTGTGTCAATTCACAATTCTACAAATTATATTGTAGATTCAAAGAGCATGGTATATTTTCATTACAAGCACTAGGACATAAGGAACAATGAGCCGAAGAAGAAGATTCCATGAGAAAATATTATTTGACCGGATCAAATTCTAGATCTAAATATTTCAAATCAAAATCTCCCTGAGAAGATAAAAGATCAGTTGGTGCACTTTGGCATTCATCATATATGTTAATGGAGTCATCACTATCATAATGATGGTTTCCAAAGATTTTAGATTGATTAAGAAAATTGATTTCATTTGATTGATCACTGAGGTTAGTAGACTCTAAATTAGCCAAGAATGGAGGAACATCATCTTGACATAGAGAACTTTGGAAAAGAGAAGAAATATTGAAATAATACTCACCTTTATACTCTTATATCTATTAAATGTGACTTCTTTACACCTGATCACTTTTTGGATTCGAAAACTTGTAGTTTTTAACCCTGTACAGAAATTACCTGCAAATGAATTATAAAACACAGAAAAGAAACAATGCGAGAGCATAACACATAAAGCACATATACATAGATATTTCCCCTAGATCCCAAAATTGGGACTACCAGCTTGATTTTTTCATTATGTTCCTTTCAATGTTACAATACATATTTATACATGCCGAAGCATCCAATACCATGGACCGAAAACCATTGCGTAAAAAACCATGGATCAAAAACCATCGCGTCCAAAACCATGTGCAAAAATCATGCACAAAACCATAGGTAGGTCCGCCTAACCTAACATAGGTCCACCCTAGACCGCATAGAGGGGGGTTACCTACACCTCTCAAACCCCTTGTGACCCCCGCACTACGCCATCGAAGCAACGAAGGCGGGGCTCCGCCCCCCTCTAACCCCCTGGTTAACTATGTGGGATAGTCGTGGAAAGAATATAACACAAACCAACATTCTCCCACTTGTTGTTTTCTTTCCAAAGGGGACCACAAGAGAGCTTGGTCATTTATTCAGCCCTGTAATGCCCATTGTTTCTCTACACCAAGATAACTTCTCAGAGCTCACATATTTTGTCAATGCATCTGCAGTATTCTTCAAAGTGTCCACCTTACCAGCAACACCTTTTTGTCTTCTATCATATCCCTCACAAAGTGATACTAAACATCAATGTGCTTTG
>APFE031376400.1:0-12722 GCA_000404065.3 Pinus taeda
CCTACTCTGCCTCCTTCCATCACTCTCTTGGCCTTCCACTACATATCTCCCACTTTGTCTCCATCTACCCTTCTCTTTATCTCTCCCTCCTCCCAATTTATCTCACTCTCGCTCACTCTCTCACTCACTCCCTCTCTCTTCCTTCATGTCTCTCATTCCCTCTATATCATTGTCTCTCTATCTCCCCCTTTGTCTTTCCCTCCCTCTCCCACCTTACTCTCCCTACCTCTCTATCTCATCTCTTTCCACGACTCTCACCAAGCCCCCACTCTCTAGCCCCCACCCACCTACTCTCCGCACTCCTCCCCTAACTCTCTCTCTCCCTCTCCCGCTCTACACCACTATCTTTTTGTCCTTTTCTCTCTCTCCCTCTACCACTCTACACCACTTTCATTTTGTCCCTCTCTCTCTCTCTCTATATCAACCACCCTCTACCTCCCCAACTTTCTCTTTCTCCCTCTCTCCACCCTTGTTTATACGCTCCGTCATGTGTCCCTTTGTCCCCATTTCCTACTCTCTCTCCCTCTACCCATCTCTCTCCCTCCCTCTACCCGTCTCTCTCCCTCCCCTCTTTGTCTCTCCCTTTCACACTCTCTCCCTCCACCTCTCTCACTATCGTACTCTCTCCCATTCTCTCTCTCTTCATATTCTCTCTCACTCACTCTCTCACCACTCCCCCATCTCTCCACCACCTCTATCTCCCTCTATCCCTCTCCTATCTCCCCTTCTCTCCCCCCATGACCTCTTTATCTCTCTCTCTCTCTCTCTCTCTCTCTCTACCTCCCTCTCATTCTCTCCCCCCTCATTTCCTTTCTCTTATATGATCCCTTCCCTTAACTCTGCCACCAACTTCTCTCTCTCTTCCTCCCTCCTCTCTCTCCCTCCCCCCTATATTTCTCTTCCTTCCTCTCTAATGACTCTGACTCGTGTAAAAAAAAAAAAATATTACGGTATGGTAATTAACCTTACTAGATCACATGACTCGTTGACATAACTCTATACATCGTTGGAAGCCTAATGTTTAACTTTGGCACACATTTGTATGCGGTTATGGATTTTTCCAGTCCCAATGTAAAAGTTTTGAGGCTCATTTATTTCGCCGCTTGGGTGACATGCAAATGCTATCCATGCAACATCAGATCGAATGGTAACTTTCCGTCTTCACATGGTTTGGATAAGGTGTCATTAACCTGACTGCCTGTCCCATACATGGCTAGCAAACAAATCGAGTCCCATCACCGTGGGTAATCCCGCTTCAATTGATGGTGGGGATCTCTCCTTGCTATCCGACGGCTGTAGCAGACTTGTGGGTTCCAACCTATACTGTGGTATAGGATGGTGAAGATCATTTGGAAGGGAAGCTCCTTGCAGAGCCAGCTCTAGTAGGCTCATCCCATGCAGCTCGAAGTGCCACCTTATCAGTTTTGGTTTCAGTGCTGGCGAATTTTGGGTTTGTTGTTCCCTTCAGGTAAATGATTTTTGCGGTGATATCGTTCTATGTAATTTCTAGGCTAGCACAACCCTTTTTCTGCGTTAACCATTACCTCATCCTACCTTCCACCGTTTGCAGAATTTTGGTCTCGAGGGTGATAGTCTTTTGTAGCTCTGAAGGGGCTGGTCTTGTACATGGTGGATCCACCCGACTCAGGTAACCATTCGATTAATTGCAATTGTCTTCCCTCTACTATACTGTCACAATTTTCTATTTCACAATACTGACGCGGAATTTATATTTTCATGTCCTTGTTTGTTTGGCATATAGGTTGGATTCCTATTCTAACTCGAGGAAACCCTCTGTATGCATGGTCCAGGGTTCTAGGAATGCACGTTTACTCCGGCCAAGGCCCTTGAATGAAAATTCTTCTTTCATTTATAGGTGGAAGGCTAGCAAAGTGGTGTTTCTCGGTTGGGAACCTGTCGAGTTTTGAATGCAAGCTCACGAGGCTGAGCTCGGGTTCTATATGTGTAGCTTTGTTTTCCTTGTTGTAGGAATTTGGCATTCAACCATAGTTTTAGTTTCATGATTCGGCCCTTGAGGTATGACACAGCTATGCGTAGCCATGCTGCGGCATGATTCTCTCTTGCCATTGGAATGTAAAATAAGATATTTTGGTGGTCAATTCAGAGATCGACGTTTATTCATTTGTTGTTATTATACTGCATGCTTTAAGGATATGTCTGTGATAGATGAAATGTGAAGTTTTCATCCATGGATGCTTGGTTCGGCTAGCTCTAGACTTTGTAACTACGATTTATTTATATGTTCTACAATACACAATCTTGTTGAATATATCATGTATTTGGTACTTGGTCTCGGACCTGCTTACTGCCGCAGGCATAATGACACTCTGTTTGGTTTTTTGTTGCTTCAAATACCCTACTTAAGGGTTGCAATACCAAGGTATAAGGCCTAGGCGCACCTAAGGGTTATCGTCTGGCCTAAACTAGGCTCAAACTTTGTTCCTAGGTTGCCATCCCAAGGCACTGTAGCTCAGTCTTGGCTATAGCGCACGATGGGCTCTATTTCCATGCGTTAATAGTAAGATAGACAAATAGAGCAGTAGTCTTTGTTTACACTATTTACAGAAATTATCTTTGGTTCTAAGAGATGTCAATTTCCACCCAATGTTGCGTGTGAAAGAGTTTCAAAACATGAATAATTTACTATCCTCCCTGGTCTTTCTATATCATGTACGGTTTCTTGTTGCACTGGTTTATCATAATTATTAATTCAGACAGTTTCTTTTTCGATTTATTTTCATTGCATGGCACTGTTTCTAAATATCGGTATACTCTCCTTACCGCAGGGTTTTCTTTGTCTGTTCCTACAGTTGTGGAAATATTACGTTGGCTAATGCAAACTCTGTGTACCACCTTTAAATAGATAAAAGAAATAGAGGGTTATTATTAAGACTCTATGCTAAGGTAAACCCTATACCTATCACCGTCCCTCCATCATCTCATGATCCTAATGTATAAAACCCTCGTTTCACTTTGACTCTAATTAAATGAACTCTGATGAGACTAACTCACAAAAGTTAACTTTCAGTTTAATACAACTATTAATTGGATGTCCTTTGATAAGGCTGGTTCATAGAGAGAAATCCTTTAGTTCACTGCAAATATTAATGAAATTCAGGTTAACACTTCATACCTGGTTTTCTGTCCAATAAGTAATTCCAAGAATAAGTCACCTCTTCTCTCTACAGTTGGCCATCCACCCGACCATCAGATTGTCCTTCGAGACCAAATATCCCCCCTGGCTCACTCAAAGCAAACAGTCTTTGGCAATTTCTTGCGCTTTATGCCCTTACCATATGGTGATCACTAGACTTGGCAAGCTTCCTCCCTCCTACTCACTGTCAGTCCTCTACCGCACAGTTCTCCCCTTTCCTTCCTTTTCCCCAGAAGTCACCCATGGTGGAGGGGGAGGCAGTTAGGGTTTGCATCTGTTTCTTTTTTATTTAAAAAAAAAGAAGAAAAAAGAACATAAGTTCCCTCCTTAGAAGTTACATGATATTTCTGTGACGAGGAACTCATTTCTTTTTATTTACTAATAATAAAATGTCAATTTATACAGTAGATAATACCATCATTTGTCACGTTGTTTCTTTTTTATTTTAACTATGGTAAATAAAATATGTACAAAATTATGGGGCTATTACATCTCCCCCACCTAAAGTTGGACATTGTCGTGATGTCCTTCAGTTATAAACAGCTCTGGGTAAGCCTCTTTCATGAATTCTTCATCCTCCCAAGTGGCCTCATCAGGCCCAAAGTGTTGCCACTGCACTTTAACTTGGGTAATAGCTCACTTCCGTAGCAGTACTTCTCTCGAGTCGAGAATGTTCGATGGCTCGACCAAGATTTCTCCTTCCAGTTCGACCTGCAACATGCAACATCCTAAATTAGTTTCTTTAAAAGAGAATCTTTAGACTGGCCTACCAAAAATAATTCTCACCTGTATATCCTGCCATCTGATTACATGTTTAGGATCATACACATATTTTTTTAATATGGAGACATGGAAGACATTGTGGATTTGTATGTGACTTGGCAGGGCGAGCTGGTCAGCCACCAGCCCAATTCTTGCTAAGATCTAGAATGGCCCACAATATCGAGGTGCCAACTTGGCACACCAGCTCCATTCCAATGTGCTCCCTTTTGCTTGAATCCTCACATATACATGATCACCAACTTGGTATTCTTTAAACCTCCTCTTCCAGTCAGAAAAGTTATTTTCCTATCCTGAGCACCTTTTAAGTTAGACCATACCTTTTTTACCATTTCCTCCATTTCCTTAAGCATTTCGGGCCCTAACATTAATTTGTCTTCTGGCCGACCCTAGCTTGAGGGGGTGCAACTTTTCTTCCCATCCAAAACCTCAAAGGGGCTCATTTGTAGTGAGGTGTGATAGCCATTATTGTATGCAAATTCAAGCAAGTGCAAATACTCTTCCCATTACATATGCCCTTAACATGTCTTCCACCACTTGGTTTACACATTCTGTTTGTCCATCGGTCTGGGGGTGATACACTATACTGAAATTCAGCTGTGTCCCTAATTCTATAAATAATGTTTTCCAGAAAACTGATGTGAATTTCACATCATGATCCGAAATTATTTTCCTTGGTAGCCCATGCAATCTAAATATGTTTTGCATAAAAGTATGGGCAATCTGTACAGCGTTGTAGGTGGATTGCACAGGTATATAATGCACTACTTTACTCAATTTGTCTACGACCACCATGATAGAATCGTTATTCTTCCTTGTCTTAGGCAACCTGTTATGAAGTCCATAGAAATAGTTTCCCACTTCCATGTGGAATGGGTAATGGTTGCAATAACCCTGCGAGGTGTTGATGTTTTGCCTTAATTTGTTGGCACTCCAAACACCGTGCCAAATACTCAGCCACATTCTTCTTCATACCCGGCCAATAGTATTCTTTTTAAAGTGTTGTGATCATTTTCTGATACCCCGGGTGCCCAGCATAATGACTTCTATGAAATTCATCCAAAATCAAATTCTTAATGCTGTTTTGATTAGGCACATACAGTCTTTCCTTGTAATACAACATTCCAGCAGCATCCACAGTGTAATCTTGTTATTTTTCTTTGCTGGTAGAGTGATGTACTTGTTGTCTTATTTGCTGATACACCATATCTTTCTCTGCTACCCTTTGAATGATCTCTGCAAAGGGACTTTTCCACTCGCTGGATGAAATTTCATATAAACTTTGTAATTTCTGACCTAAAGCGTTTGCCACCCGGTTCTCTTTTCCTTTCAAATGTTTGATCTCGAAATCAAAACCACCTAGAAAATCCACCCACCATGCTTGCCTAGCATTTAGGGTGGGTTGAATAAAATAATTGGTTAGACTGTGGTGGTCTGTTAATAAGAAAAATTTTCTACCCATAAGGTAATGTCGCCACATTTTCAACGCGTGAATGACGGTTGTCAATTCTAAATCATAGGCAGAATATTTCTGCTCATGTTCTTTCAGTTTCCTAGATTCGTAAGGAATTACCTTTCCTTCCTGCATCAACACACCTCCTACACCTTCTTTGCTTGTGTCAGTGCACACCACATACTCTTTGTTAGGATCAACTATGCTCAAAATGGGGGCAGTGGTGAGCAGATGCTTAAGCTACTCAAAACTTTTTTGACATTACAGGGTCCATTTGAAGGCTCTTCCTTTTTCTGTAAGGAAGTGATAGGATATGCTACTCTTGAGAATCCTTCCACAAATTTCCTATAATAGCTAGCTAACCCCATGAATGATCTGATGTCTGCCACATCTTTAGGCATTGGCCACTCCATTATTGTCCTTTTATTTTCGGGATCCACCGTGATCCCTTCTTTCATGATCATATTTCCCAAATATAGTATTTCTTCCTTGAAGAAGTCACACTTGCTGAACTTGGCATATAACTGGTGTTCTCAGAGGGTTTGCAGCACCAATTGGGGGTGCTCCTTGTGTTCTTCCATAGTTCCAGAATATATCAATATATCATCTATAAAAATCAGCACAAATCTATCCAAATATTGATGAAATATGTTGTTCATCAAGCACATAAAAGTTGTGGGGGCATTAGTTAAGCCAAAGGGTAGCACCACAATCTTGTAATGTCCATACCTCATTCTAAAAGTTGTTTTAGCTATGACTTCTTCCTTAATCCTCATTTGGTGATACCCAAATGGCAAATCGATCTTGGAAAATATTGTTGCACCTTTCACTTGATCGAAGAGTTCATCAATCCGGGGTAAAGGATACTTATTTTTTATTGTTAATTTATTCAACTGATGATAGTCTATGCACATACAAAGGTTCCCATCCTTTTTCTTAACAAACAATACCGGGGCTCCGCAGGGTGACACACTGGGCCAAATGTAGGATTTGTCTAGCAATTCTTGTAACTGCATTTTCAATTCTGTCAACTCGGGTGTGCTCATTCTGTAGGGTGCTCGGAATACCGGGCCTGCCCTAGGCATTAATTCAATAGTAAAGTCTATGTCCTTTTTAGGTGGTAGCCTGAGAATCTCCTCCAGGAATACATAAGAAAATTCTTGAATTACTAGGATGTTTTCCAACAGGGCTATTTTATTTTTCGAATCAGCATAACCCACCTAAATGGCATAAATCTGACACCCTTTCGCAATGCATTTTGGTAGCTGAGAGGTGATTATTGGTCGAATCTGCACTGGTTGCTTAATCCCCTGCATCTCTTGCCTTGCTCCAAGCTCATCCTTATAATATATAGTCTTGATTTTACAGTTGACTATGGACTAGTAGTTTTCCAACTAGTCCATACAATTAATACGTCTTATGAGCCAAGAGGAAGCATATTTAAATCTC
Organism: Pinus taeda; assembly: GCA_000404065.3. NCBI lineage: Eukaryota > Viridiplantae > Streptophyta > Pinopsida > Pinales > Pinaceae > Pinus > Pinus taeda. The sequence goes on from APFE031376400.1 coordinate 6,858, forward strand.
CCTTCATCGGATGTCCTGCTATATTTATGGGGTAGTTATTGACCTTAGAAATTACTCGTCTTTTTGCCCCTGTAGCCAACTGTACTAACCATGGGTTTTTAAATTTAACAGGTTGCAATTTACAATGCTCCACAACTCTAGGACTAATATAACTTAATGTGGCTCCAGGGTCAATTAAAACAAATACAGTAAGGTTTGAAATTTTACCTTCGAATTCCACCATGGTCGGTTGGTACTCCGCCTGACGATCTTCCAGGGCCGCATTAATTCTTGGTAGGTTGCATCCTACATCACCGACTATAGATGCTTTGTGGATTTGGGAAACCTGTTCGGTCTCTTTTCGCTGTGGGCAATTTTTAATGTAGTGAAGCCCACCGCAACCCCAACATTGCACAAGAGGTCTTGCTCTCTCTTCACTATCCATGTTTCTCGGTTTTTCGCTGATTTTGGACTCATTAGGAGGCTTTGATCTAAGTGAATTCTTCTGTAAATTTCTTTTATTCTATCCGTTGGCGAAACTCTTGTTACTACTACCACGATTCCCTTTATTGTTTACAGTCATTTTGTTTCTTCTCTTATCATTCCATTTAGTACTTGAAATTTCTCCCTTTTGTTTACTTTGCTGGTAACAAATCCTGGCTTTACGTATTACTTCATCCACGGTCTTTGGATTGTCAAACTCGATTATTTCCCTCATGCTCAAGGGTACTACTGACAAGCCTCGGTACTTTTGCCTTTTCCTCTCGAATATAAGACACATAACGCAGTAAGGAAGTAAAGCGAGTAATAAATTCATCCATGGTTTGCCGTCCCAATCGCAAGTCTGGAATTCCTTAGCCTTCTCGACATAGAAATGCTCAATCAAGTATCTTTATTTAAAGTACCTTTGAAATTTTTCCTAGGTAATATTCTGCTCACTTCTTTCACAATTTTAACTTTTGCCAACCACAGGGTGGCTTTTCCCTGCAATTATAAAATGGCCAACCATGCTTTGAGGTTGTGGTCATGCTCGTATAGCTAGAAATATTTATTCATATTAATCAACCATGCCTTAGTGGCTTTCTCCAATTCTCCATCAAAATGTGGCGGTTTGATCTTGCGGAATTCCCCTTGCAACTCTATCCATTGCCTTTTCGAGGTGTGGTGCTCAGAAGCATTATCATATCGTTCCTCTTGTTCCTCCTCCCTTAAATAAAAACTACAAATCACTTTTTAAAATGTTATAAAATGCTTAGTGTTTATGGTTTAATCATCATGGTTTGGGGTTTAGGGTTTAAGGTTTAAGGCTTAGGGTTTAGGGTTTAGGGTTTATGATTTAGGGTTTAGGGTTTATAAGAATTTAGTAAAATATTTTAATAAACACTTAACTAAAAGTGTCAAAATACTTTTTAAAATGTTATAAAATGATTAGGGTTTAGGGTTTAGGGTTTGGGATTTATGGTTTAGAGTTTATGGTTTAGGGTTTAAGGTTTGGAGTTTGGGTTTAGTTTTGGGGTTTAGTGTTTAGGGTCTACAACATTTTAGTAAATTTTTTTAATAAACACTTAAAAGAAAGTTATAACAATTTTTAAAATTTTATAAAATTGTTATGGTCTAGGGTTTACGGTTTAGGGTTTAGGGTTTTGTTTTTATGGTTTAAGGTTTAGAACACTTTATTAATTCCTTTTAATAAACACTTAAATAAAAGTTACAAAATTCTTCTTAAACTATTATAAAATTCTTAGGGTTTATGGTTTAGGTTTTAGGGGTTTGGGCTTAGGGTTTAGGGTTTAGGTTTTGGGGTTTAGGTTTTAGCGTGTATGGTTTAAGGTTTATAACAATTTAGTAAATTTTTTAATAAAAAATTAAATAAATGTTACAAAATGCTTTTAAAAGTGTTATAAAATGCTTAGGGTTTAGGGTTTAGGTTTTATAAAACATTATTAAGTGATTTTAAAAAACACTTAAAAAATGTTACAAAAGACTTTTGAAAATGTTAATTAACGATTAGGGTTCATAGTTTAGGGTTTGGGGTTTAGGGCTTAGGTTTTATAACATGTTATTAAATTCTTTTAATAAACACTTAAATAAAAGTTACAAAATTATTTTTAATAGATCATAAAATTGCTTAGATTTAAGGGTTTAGGGTTTGGGGTTTGGTTTTTAGGGTTTAGTCTTTAGAGTTTAGGGTTTGGGGTTTATAAGACTCTAGTAAATTATCTTATTAAAAACTTAAGTAAAAGTTACAAAATCTTATTAAAATGTTATAAAATTCTTAGGGTTTAGGGTTTAGGGTTATAACACTTTATTAAATGCTTTTAATAAACACTTAAAAAAGTTACAAAAATGTATTTTAAAGCATTATAAATTTCTAAGAAGAATTGATGATCCACTTATTGTAATCCAATAGTTTGTACAACAATTGGTCGACCACAGTAAGAAAATAACTCCTCATGTAAATAAATTGCAAGATAAAGTGATAGTTCAAGGGAATGAAAAAACATCCACTATAATTCAAAAGGCTGACCAAGAATTTTCCAGAGAAAAGGAAGAGTTAAAAAAAAACATTATATCACAAAGCCCAATGTTTTTAATATTTTCCTAATATACTTATCACCCACATGCAATCAAACATAAACTCAATAATTTCTAATTTGAGAATTGTACTCCCAACAAGTAACTCAACCTCGAACAATGTCTGCCCATGAGAATTAGGTTTTATAGGAGAAAAATATTAATCCCAACTACAATAGGAGTAGAGGCAATGTTTTAGAGAAGGGAACAGTGTAAAAGTAGAATCTTTGAATGTTATTTATTATTTTCATGGAATTGTTAATAAAGTCCAACTATATTGATTATTTTCATGCAATTATTAATAAGGTGCAACTATCAGAACATCAAATACTAGTTGATCAAGAATTGTCACGACACATATCACTAGCCGACAAAGTACAATATTTGAAATATTTAAAAGCATTTGATGCCCATGAAATTATATTTGCATGGAAATGGTCTATATTCGATTAAGATATTCAAATTCTTCCACCAAATACTTATCAAATAACATTCCCTTTGAATTCAACACTAGCACCTGCAATATCACAATCGTCTCGATCATCTTCCCCACGACATAAATTCAATCTATTTGAGCCAAGATTTTAGGATTTGGTCTCGCTTCTGAATAACAACATCACACTAAGGAACTTGAAATTGAATGTTCTAATCAGTTAGCCAAGGAAGGGAAAAGAAGAGGAATTCTCATTTTAAATCTTGCAGATGTAATTCAAGAAGTTCTAGTTGACCACAAAACTACATCTTCTAATTAGCCAACCACCCCTCTGGATGAACTTTTATATCATTAGCAGGATTTATATTTTTTAATATATGGTGTATCAAATTTTGTACAAATTTTGTAAGACTCCAAATCTTCCTGTCATTTGTCACAAGGAATGAATTAAGAGTAGGGGAGATGTTGGAGGGGCCGGTCGACTTAGTTCACCATTCCAAACAATTCTACAATTGATATTATAAAGTTGATCAACTCTCTAGTTGAGTCAAGATTCTAAGTTAGATAGGATAAAGTTTTTTTGACTCTCTCTCTCTCTCTCTCTCTCTATCTCTCTCTCTCTCTCTATATATATATATATATGCATCCTTGTACATTTTGTGATTGTCTTCTCAAGAAAATATAATATAAGGTAGCACTTTGTTGCCCCTCTGCTACATTATTTCACTTCTTCTATTCCTATGTTCTTTATCTTCATGTGATTTATTGTTTTGCTTTCTACTAGTAACCAATGGTCATTGTCTACTACACTACAACAAGTATATATCAATTTTTTTGGAATATTTACTAAAATATAAAATATTGTAAAATATTGGTGTGTCCTTCAATGAATTGTAAAATGTTGTAAAATATTAGTGAATCATTCACTTAATTATAGAATCTTGTACAATATTAGTGAATCCCTCATTTAATCTTTACATCAAGTTATTTTTCCTTATTATGCATTGATTCTCTAATAGAAAAATAATTTTCCAATTACTTCGCTTCAAATAAACTAACATTATTAGGATTTGGTGGTTGATCACCATCTATAAGTTTTTTCAACTCCTTGGTGTGTAACTATTATAATAACTATTATGTTTCCTTCTTCAATCAAAACTCTAATAATTGTTGATCAATACACAATTTTTTGAAATTAAACAAAATGCGCAATCGGATTGACCAAAAGACAAAACATGTAATGACATTTAATATCTTATATGATAAAAAAAAAAAATTAACACAAACTCATTATAAAGCCATAATTTTTGAGTTCAAAATTATAGTCCACAAAGAAAACTGTTCATTACTTAGCATAACATGTTACAAAATAAGTACCATCAAAGGATTTCAACTTCAAAAATGATAATACACTAAGTAGTCTCTCCTCCTTGACTAATTATATGTGTTTCTCCTTTAGCCTTTCCCTCAAAATTATAATTTCATTAAATGAATAGTTACACAAAAAATTTGGAATACACTAGGAATACAAAAATACGTATATGATTTCTAATATGCTATGTTTCTCATGTAAAGAGAAGAAAACAAGAACATAAGGCTTCTTATTCAAGAAAAAACATTAATTTTAACCAACACTTCTAAAATCAATGATAATTCTAAGATGAAACCAGTCATTCCCAAACAAATGGTTCGTTGAACAACAAAACTAGAGCTATAAGTGTTTAAGGGACTAACAAAAGTTTTAATCAAAATGAACACAAATTTTTTATCTTCATAAATGCTTCAAATTCTTGTCCAATATATCAGATCTAAATGTAAAAGAAATTTTTTGTACTTGAATGGCTATATTTTTTAATAGAGGAAATATTCCTAAATGAATTACTTATCATTTAATAGTAGTATATTATTTTTGTGAAGAGATATGTTCTAGATTCATGAGACTATATCTTTCATTTGCAACAGTGGAGAAGAGAGTGACAATTTAATATTTGAATTTAAGACATGAATCTTAAATTAACTTGCATATCTCCACCTCCACCTCCACCTCCACCATCTAATCGTTTACCTCCACCTCCTGATCCTCCTCCTCCACATACATCCCTCATCTCCTCCACCCCCACCTCCCCCACTACCTTCTCCTCCTCCTCCTCTTCTTCCACCACCTCCTCCAAGTCCACCTCCACCACCAGCTCTTCAACCACAACATGCTCCTCCTCCCCTTCCTCCACCACTACCACCTCTTCCTCCTCCTTCACCACCTCCTGCTGCCCCACCTCCCCATCGACCTCCTCCACCATCTCCACCTCTACCACCTCCACCACCTCTAATTCTACCTCCTCCTTCACCTCCTCTACCTCCGCCTCCTACACCACCTCTGCATCCACCTCCTCCTCCTGCTCCTCCTCCTCCTCATGCTCCTCCTCCTACACCTCCTCCTCCACCACTCCTCCACCTCCACCTGCTCCTCCTCCTCCTCCTCCTCCACCTTCGCTTCGCATCTCCCTCCTCCTCATCCTCCTCCTCTACCTCCTTATTCACCACCACCTACAACTTCACCTCCACCTCCTCCACAGCCTCCTCCTCCTCCTCCTCTCCTCCTCCACTCCACCACTCCTCCTCATCCTCCTCTCCCTCCTCCTCCTCCTCCTCCACCTAAACCTCCACATAAATCCTCACCTCCTCCTCCGCCTCTCCCTCCTCCTCATCCTCCTCCTTTGCATCCTTATTCACCACCACCTACAACTTCACCTCCACCTCCTCCACACTCTCCTGCTCCTCCTCCTTCTCCTCCTCCACCTCCACCACCTCCTCCTCCTACTCCTCCTCCTCCTCCTCCTCCTCCTCCTGATCCTCCACCTAAAACTCCTCCTCCACCTAAA
>APFE031376401.1:0-17095 GCA_000404065.3 Pinus taeda
CCTGCCATCAGTGGGTAGTTGGTTTGGGAAAGAATATTTTACGTATGTTAGGGTTTATGGCAGTCAAGCCAATCCCCATGTCCTTCCCTTGTATGTTCCTGACAAATTATTGGCCCGAGAAATTGCCTATCAACTTTCAGCCAAAAGTACTACACAGACTCTTAGGCTAAGGCAAAAAAGGGGTTGGCCAAGTTTTCCTTTCAAATGTGGAGTCTTTACCTTGCATGATTTGAAACATGCAGAAAAGGAAGCCATGAAAATTCAAGCCCTAAACCTTCCTATAATACCAAACAGAGCATATGACCCGAAAAAATATGCATACGCCGCTCTAGAACATGCCAAATTATCAACATTTGAGCATAAAGATGATATTTTTGATGATATTTTTATCTCAGTGGAATCAATTGGTGATGCTAAAGAGCTTGCTAAAACAAGGTATAATGACGAAGGGTTATTTGAGTTCAATAAGCTCAGGGAGCAGAGGTTGCAAACTCTGCCCCTGAACTTAATAATGCCAACCCAAGCGGTGTCTTCAAGCGAGCCTGGTCAGCAACGACAGAAAGAACCCCCTGCTACACTGAAAACCAAAACCAATGGGCAGGAGGAACAACAAAAGAAAAACCAAGAGGAAAAGCTAAAGGAAGAGCAGGCAGAACGTTTAAGAAAGGAAGAGGAAGATAGATTGAGAAAGGAAGAGGAAGATATATTGAGAAAGGAACAGGAAGAGATCCAGCAGAAGGAACTTGAGCAACAAGAGAAGGAAAAACAGGAACAACTGCTAAAGGAGTCCCAGTCCAAGCAAAATACCACCGATAACAATAAGGGTGCTGACACAGACCCCGAGCTGCAAAAGGAATGGCAGCATTTTAGTACTATTATCGGTGGAGGTAAGGATTCACAGAATACCGAGACTCCTAAGAGCAGCGGCATACAGAAAGAAGCTTCATCCCAGGCTTTGAACACAGTCACCGGCCCACCCAAAGTTATGAACGTAGAAGTAATTCCAAAAGGTCCTAGTGACCAAATTACTCTCCTGGTAGAAGACATTCCTCCACTAAACGTTTTCTACAGCCCTAAGCATAAAGCAGTAGTAAAGCGATCAAGAAAGAGGTAAAGGATTGATCAACCTTCCCTCTTCCCTGAACAATCACTCATGGGCAATGTAGTTTGGAGGGAGAAACTCGATCCCTCTAATGACCTAACCAAGTTATCACAATATGCAGGAGCTTATTTAGCTGCCACTATTGACAAGGCATCAGAGGTAACAGTTCTCTTAAAGAAGAAGGACCAGGAGATTTTCACTCTTCAAACGGAATTAGCAGATGTCAGACAAAAGGTAATACAAGCTGAGCAGCGATTAGCAGAACACCAACAAGAAACAGTGTGCACAAGCGAGTAGCTTTTGGAACAGCAGAAAATCAATAGTCAATTGATGCAGCACTGGCAGGAGGAGAAACAGAGGATCACCCAGGCAGCCATCCAGAGACAAAGTGAATTGACAGAGGCATTGGAGCAGCTAAAAGCGGCAAATGAGCAATCTTTAAAGGCTAAAGATGAACATATTGCTCAAATTACAACACAGTTAGAAGCCACCAAGGGAGATGCGCAAATACAAGAACTCAAAAAAGAGGCAATGATAATCAACAAAGCGCTTGTATCACAAGTTAAACTCTTGGCGCAATCCCTCTCTCAGGCGGAACCACTCTGTGAGTTAGCTATGACTGTCAGTGAGCAGGTAGAAAAGGTTAGAGAAGAATACAATCAAGCCGAAGAAGATATCTCAAACTATCTTGAATGGCAAGATTCAAAGTCAGGTAAGGAAGCCAATTTGCCTCGGATACTGGAGGTCCATAAAAATATATTGTTAATCAGAATGAGACACAATAATTAGGTAAGAAGGGCAGCATCAAGATGTACATTAACCGCGGTAATCTTGGTTGATAGTAAAATGATTACTAATAATTGCCAATATGTTTTCCCCATTTTTGCTACGCTGGCAAATTAACTAAATTATATCTTTTTGCAAATACATTGGACAAAATGCTACCCTGATTTGAGCGGCAGAGCAAATCCAATTACACGGTAAGCTCTTTAGACATATAGAGCCAATATTGGCGGTTTTCTATCATAGCGCATGGCAACCGATCTGTCTCAAAATGCCTAGATGCCCGTTCAATGTATGTACCCCCATATCCACGACTCCACCTACGCTGCCGTCCCAGCTCAGTCAGCTCAACAAACCTCCTTAGTTGAGCCAATGCTCGCCATCAATCAAGCTCAAGGTTTAAGGGGAAACAGTCCGACAGAGTGATTCATCATACAGCTCCTCCGACTGCCAGAAAAAATACAACAGAAATATGACTACTTAGCTTACTTTTTTCTGTTTTTGTAGATATTTTAAATTAGCATAGTATTTATAGATCCTTTCATGCATTTAGAAAGGGTCGTAAAATTTTGTATAAAACTTGACAGACTGAAGTTTGCACTATTGTGCTTCAGCCTTTATATTTTTTATGAAACTCGACTGCTTGCTTTTACTCTAATGAAGAAATTTCTTGATTCAATTGTGCACTACTGTCATTGATGTAAAGATTGTTTATGCATTGGAGTAGAAGCCATACATAGTGATTCATATCGGGAGTGGCTTACGATTCAAATGGTATTTTTATCCTTTGTTTGAATTCATTCTGTGTATATGATTTCGCTGCGTAATTACTCTTGCTATCATTAATTGTATGCATGCATAATAACAGGAAATCTTGCTCATACCACTATTGGATGTTCAAATGATATGCCTTATTTTTTAATCATGTATGCATTGATGGTATGAACCTTTAAAGTTTAGTAGTATCGCTTTAATTACTGTATCTAACTATTTAGGTACAACAATCTTGGTTAATTTAATATCTGTGTTTTGAAAATGCAATCGTCTATATAATTGTATTTTTATGATATAGAACATCAAAAGCTACGCTTTAGAAGTTCAAATAAATGCCCGGGATAGTTTTATTTACTTACATAGCTGTCAATAGTTTTAGTCATTCACCTATCGCTACTATTATCTACAAAGTATTCATTCATCCCATTTATTTATTTCTGGGAAACTGGTCCCATTATCCCCAGTCGGAGCCACTACCCCAAACGGAAAAGGAGCTGCACTAAGGTCTGGACCGGGTGGTTTCCCCAATGTTGGTGCAATGATTTTCGAGGCATCAACACAACCCCAATTCCGAATCAAGCAAAAGAACAAAAAGCGCCAAAGCAACTAGCACAAAAACAACAACAGATCAGAACTCCCCTACAACAGAACTATGTTCAAGGAATGGAAGAGGAAGATGAGGAAGATCCGGTAATTGAAACAAATCACCTTTTCACTGCTGATGGTATGCCCATATTTTTGACCGAAAATGAAGAGTATGCATAAGTTCCCGACATTCAAAAGGATGGGGACCACATCTTGACTAAGTGTGGTTTGTGTTTACCCTAGAATTTCCTTCCTTCAACCTGAGGTTTAATCCAAGTGATAACACAAGCCAATTATCCCAGTTTTCATTGCACAAGATGGAAAATTTCTCATTCCATGTGAGCTTATTAGCAAGATCAACCTCATTTTATTTCTCTAGTTCTAGTTCTCTTTTCAGCCCTCTAGTTCTAGGTCTTCTTCTAGGTTGTTACTCTTCTTCAGTTTCACTATACCTGTCATAGGCCTCATTAAGAAATGCCTTGGATTTCATTGCTCCTTTCTTTGCCTTGATGAGCTGAATCTCCATGACCTCATGTTTGACCTCAAGCTGCTTATTTTCCTACTTATAATATGAGATGATGTAGTTTTCCCTCAGTAGGTTGATCTAGAGCTCCCTGATGAGTGCATATTTTTATTTGATGACAATACTTATACTCTCACTATCATCATGCTAACCTAGGTCAACCAAATCAAACTCCTACTCTGTCTCATGGAGGTCTTCCTCCTCATGCTGAATATCTCTCTCTATCATCTTTTCCTTGCCCTTCTATACCTGCTTTGCTGATGAAGAAGGCAAGGTCCCTCCCATAATTTGTAGGGAAATGTGTGTAAAAATTCGCAAATCAGCCTCTTTGGGCTTGATGATATCAACCTATCCAATCTTTTCCAGCTCTCTAATTTCATCTCTATTAGGTGAATGGATATGCTCATGAAATGGTGATGATGGAGGTGATGGTGAGGGTGATTGATCAAATGAGGATGAATGATCTATGGGCTGAGATGGAGGAATGGAGGTGGAAGGGTGAGATGATGAAGGGATATTTTGAACAATCTGAGTAGATGACTCAGTAAATATGGGATTGGCTATGAAGGTACTCCATGCAATGTTGAGCTCTTTGAGATGATGAAGGACTATGATTTTAATAAGGGAATGATGAAAGAGACTATTCATTTGATCTTTATACTCTCTTTTCTGGGCAATGTAGGCCATCTTATTAATGCTCCAAAAGAGATAATAAGGTATGTTGAGCATATTAACCCTTGTGAAATGCATGAGTGGCCAAATATGATAGGTATACAATCTAGAGAACCTTCCTTCACAATTAAAGTATTTCATGATGATTTTCATCATGGGAACATATCTATCTAGGAGGTAAGAGAAAGGAAACAATCTCTTTCCATCATTTATGTATCTAGGTTTAATACAAGGCTCATAATAATGTCTCTCCAAATCACCTTGTTTAAACCATTTCTCCCCAACATTTGGGATTCCAATGGTAGCTGATATGATGGCTATGGAAAGAGTGAAAGTGACACCAGCAAGGGTTACTTGGTTGTCATGGAGATTAGAGATGAACAATATACTCAACATAAGATGATATTGGACCTTTTGTACTTTCCCATAGAACTTGAAACATCCTAGACGTTTGAAAGATGTCACATTCATGGGAGATGCCATGAGTTCATTAGTATTTGTTGGCTCAAATCTAAGTATTCTCCCTCCTTTGTTTGACTTCCTCCCCTTTCTTTACTCTTCACTTGAACTTTTGGTTTTCTTCTTTTTATATGGTGTCTTGATTTTAAAACCCTAGGGATATGAAATAATAGTGAAATGTAGGTGTAGGGAGTTTGGAATGGTGTGAGGAATTTTAGGGAGATGAGGGAAGGGGTTTTGGGAGCCTAGGTAAATAGAACACCTAGGTTTTAGGGTTTTGGGAGTAGAAGGCTTTGGGAGATAATGAAATGATATGAGGGTTGGGAAAGGGTTTAATAGGGGTATGGGAAATGAAAATAAATATTAGGGTGTGAAATTAGAAGTGTGGGAATGAAACTAGGGTTTTCAGGTTTGAAGACTCGAAATTTCATTCAAGAGAATTAACCATGAAGATGTGAGATGTGAAATGAAACGAGGGTATACTTCAAGGATACTTACTTGTTGGAGGAAGAGAACAACCAAATTGAAGCTTTAGAGGTAATGGCACTTTGTTTTAGAGGTTGGAGAGCAACTCTGGTCAAACTTGCAATGCTCAATTGAAACACGTGCTTTCATTGGTGAAACGTGCAACGTATCACATAAACGTGCAACATATAACAGAAATGCACCCTCCTGGTCAAACATGCAGCGTGACACTAAAACACAGAATGAAAAATTTGTTTTGATGGTTTCACATATCAAACTCAAAAATTTCTCCTTTGTTGAGGTTGTTCGACCATGACAAGAGAAAATGAGGGGAAAATGGATGTCTTGAAGGCTTTAAATACTTGATAGAATTTGAATTTGTTGATTTAAAACCCATTTAATAATGTTTTGAAAGTGCTTTTGAAACATTGCACTAATACCCTTTTACCTTGTGCTTTTGCTTTACAGATTGATCAATTGCTAGAGTAGACACTTTTTGTTTTGATATTTAATGTCTAGTTGGCATGTGGAACTGAGTTGGCAGCTTTGGGAAAAGTTACTTATTACATATAATGACATAAATATATAAAAAAATAGAAATACATCTTTGTTTTTGGAATAAAATTACAATTTGGGATGAAAATCATACTTGAAATCAAAATTAGAACTTTGGAAAGCATCTTCACGTGTTTTCAAATCATCTTTAAATGAAAAAGGGATATTATTGGTGTTCACTCTCATACTTTTGCTGGCCTTATGCAGCGAAATGGTGTTTTATTGGACCTTGAAAAAATGAAACCTAGAGACCTAATGAAAACCTTGACTGAGTAGACTTCATGGTGACTTGAATGACATAGAGACATGATGAAATAAACTTCCATAATTGATATATGCTCAGTAAGGCATGAAGGTGGGCTATAAAGTATAGATTTTTGAGAGAGAGTGAGGTTTTTTACTAGGGCTACCATTAGTGAATAAATTTTTGAATGAGGACCTAGGTGGAATGACAAAGATTTCAAAATGGGACCCTAATATCATATAAAAGAGGAGTTTTGATCACTGATGGAAGTATGCAAATACTGGATCTAACATCGGCCTTATTTGGGGATGACGGCTCCTTATAGGTGTCAAGAACACCGTGGACCAAGTGCTTAACCATGTGGGCCAATACAGTCAAAAAAATCAAACTGAAATGCATGATTGAATTTTGACAACTCAAATAACACAAAATGACTCAAAACTAGCTTACTTATTTGATGACTGAACTTTGAAAATGGCAGAAAATCAATGAAGCTCCATAGCCTTCACTTTGGGCTCTGAACTCCAATGGTTATCTACTTCACACTTGCATAAAATTAAACTGTTATGTATAATGAAACCAACCTATTTAAGAAAAGATAGTGCTTAAGGAGCCTACCATTGACTGGTCCCCCTAAGGATGGTTCTCCATTCATCTCATCCAACAAGAAAGCATTTTGTCCTCAGAAAGCTGAAATTTGATAAGGGCCTTTCCACATATTTTCGAATTTACCATGCTTACCCTTGTCTTTGTTTTTGGCATCCCAACTAAGCACCACATATACAATTTTGAAATCATCTTCCTTTTTTTTCTGGTCATATATTTTCTTTATCCTATAATGGAGCTTAGAGGTATTTTGAAATACCTCATCCCGTGTCTATTGTAGGTGAATCATTTGATTGATCTAGCGTTATATATCATTCTCTTCACTTCCCATTTCTTGTAACAATTTGATGACTAGGACTGCTAATGATGAAGGAAATAAGGTATCTACTTCATACACAATTTGAAAAGGAGAAAGTCCAAGAGATTTCTTACTACTCACCTGATCTGCCCACAATGCATTGATAAACTTTTTGTGTCAATTCTTTTTGTTGGCCTCCAACATTTTCTTGATAATGTTGATTAAGGATTTATTGGAGGACTCAGCGAAACCATTTCCTTGTGGATAGTATGTTGTATAATGTCCCAACTTAATGTTATATTTGTCACAAAACTCAGTCATATTTTTAGACTTGAATCTTGTTGTGTTGTCTGTGATGATCTTATTAGTACAACCAAAATGGGACAAGATATTAGTTTCTAAAAACTGAATGATAATTGAATATGTTGCTTGCCTGGTAGGAATTGCTTCAATCCACTTGGTAAAGTAGTCTGTAGCTGTCAATATCCACTTGTGTTGTGCAGATGATGATGGGTTAATATCCCCTATGAAATCTAGGCCCCACTGCTGAAACGGTGCTTGAGTTGAAATAGGTTGTAGAGGCAAAGGAAGAATTATTCTTTTACCTTGGAAAACTTGGCACTCGTGACAACTCATCACTTCTTTGTAGATATCTGCGAAAAGTGTAGGCCAATAGTAACCCGCTCTCAGTACTTTGTTGGTTGTGGTCTTCCAGTACAAGTGGACCCCACAATCTCCTCTGTGGAAGTCATTTATCACATCTTTAGACTCATATTCAGTCAAACAGTTCAGCAACACACCTCCAAGATCCTTCTAATAAAGTGCGCTGTCCATAATACAATATTTTGAAGCCTTCAACTTCAATGGCCTACTCTTAGCCTTAGACATGCCTAGAGGGGGATTTAGATATTGCAAAACATAAATAATATTAGAATATTGTGGAGATGATAGAAAGATATAAGATACCTGAATGAGATCTACTTCTTCTTGATTATCAGACAATGCTGCTATAAGGTTGATATCTAGAGCATGGGTATTTGACTCAGCCATGAGTTTGGCTAAGCCTTGACCCTTAATCAACTTGATAGGCTTGATCTCAAGATCATATTCTAATAATGCTGCTATCCATCTACCTCTTCTACCTTCCGAGTCATTCTGCACAAGAACTTGTTTTACCGCTGCATTAGGCACATAAGCAAGAGTATGCGAATGTAAAATGTAAACTCTAAAATATTTCACTACCTTTACCAAAGCCAATGCCTATTTCTCAATGATGTTGTACTTAAGGGCTGCATCCCTGATGTTGTGACTGAAAAATGCTACTGGTAGCTCGGTCTTATTCCTTTTCTGCATTAATATTGCTTCCATGGTATTCTTAGAAGCAAAATAGAATATAATAAAATCATTGGAGTAATCTGGACTGATTAAAATAAGGGTAGTGGCTAAGGCAAGATATATTGCATGAAAGGACTTGCAGGCTTCTTCAGACCACTTTACATCATTATCCTTTTTCAAAATATTGGTCATTTCTCTAAGATGTTTAACCAAGTTAGGAATAAATATGCGTAAGAAATTCATCTTACCATTGAATGCTTGGATTTCTTTCTTGCTATGAAGGAAATCAATTTGCTGAATGGATTCTACTCGTGAAGGGTGAATTCGGATGCCATCCTTAGAGATTATGTGGCAGAGAAGTTTGCCTTCCTCCATAGCAAGCAAACTTTTCTTTGGATTGAGAGAGATTTCGAACTTTCTACATTTCTAGAAAATGACTCTTAAATGATGCAAATGTTCATCATCTGAATGCGAAAACACTGTTACATCATCTAAGTATACAACCAATAAAACATATTTTTCATTGGAAAAGGCTATGTCCATGGCATGCTGAAAAGTGGCCCCTACATTTTTAAGAGAAAATGGCATTTTTGCATATTTAAATGTGCCCCAAGGTGTGGTAAATGTTATCTTGTCCTGATCATCTTCATGCACTAAAATTTGATTGTAACTAGAGTAGCCATCCAAAAGTGACAGTTGGGAAGCACCAACAACTCTATGAAGGATATGGTCCATTTTGGGAAGTGGATAATTATCTTTCAAAGATACTTTGTCCAAGTTTCTGAAGTCTATGTAGAGCCTTATTTACCCGGTATTCTTTCTCACTGGAACTAGATTTGATATCTAGTAGGAAAATCTAATAGGAACAATGATGCCCACCTTGAAAACTTCTTTCTCTATGGATGGAAACAATCTTGGGTTAATCCTTCTTAGCTTTTGTCTAAAGGGCTTTTGATCGGGCTTGATTGGGATGGTATGCTGAATTATTTTCTTATCATACTCCTCCAAGTCTGTTATGAGAGCCAGTATTGCAGCAAGGATGCTGCAACTCCTGGGCTACCAGCTTTACTTTATCAACCTGGGGTTCGTACAAACTTGGAGGTGACAGTGCTGTATACACAAGTAAAAGTTATGGTTCTGCCTATTACCATTGTTCAGATGGCGAGAGACCACTGGGGTTTCGAGCCAGACTTCTATGGATTCAAAAGAAGCTTGATTATTTGATGGAAGAAAGGTAAATCTACTCTAAGAGAGAGCTACTCTATTGCAATAATGGATAAGGTCGATAGGTAATGCTAAATCACACCATTTACTAATTAACCGCTACAAAACTATGCTTGGCAGAAATGCTAAATCAATATGAACCAAATTCTACTATCTAAGTTATATAAGTAAGAAGCATCAAACATAACTAATGTGCAAGTAAAGAGACTGAACTAAATCTGTTTTTGCTTTTTGGTCTTTTTATGCAAAATCAAGTATGCAAACTAATTGGCAGGTGAATTAGGGATGTTTGAGGATGGCTGGAAGGGTTATGAGATGGTTGGATGGTGTGGAGGACCCTTGGGAGGCTTTTGGTTACTTCCTAGAGTTTTTCCATCATTTCAGCCTCAAAATAGGCCATTTCAAGAAAACCTACAATATGTACTAGAAGCCTACAAGATCCCTTGTAAACCTCCAGGATACAACCAAGAGAAAAATGTGAGGTGTTGGAGGTGATGGAAGGCCTGGGAAAGAGGTGTGATGGGTGGAATGGAGTGGGAGAAGGTCTAGGATCACTCAGAAGTCAACATCAAAGATAGTATATGGCTAGATTCGCTCAATGTGCTTGGAAGAATTTCTATGAAAAATGATGAAAAACTAGTGAAGGTGATGGTGAAAACAAGGGATGGCTAAGGTGGATGGAGTGGAAGGTGGCTACTGGCTGTGAAGTCTTAGTCTCCTCCTGAAGCACTTGCTCTGCATAAAACATGTATATCTTCCAAAAATATATGAAAACAAGAAACGTTTTCATAAATAGAAAAGCAGAATTAATGAATTAATTGCCTACACTATGCATGAGGAAAGTTGCTGAAAGGAATGAAAGCATTGATGAGATCTACTGAAGAAATGGAAATGAAAAATATTACAATAGAAATCTACCTTGCAAAACTAACAAAATGCTAATTTAAAGATAACAAACTGCAAAGCTCATAAAATATTTAGAAAGTTGTGTTTTTGGGGCTACTTGAGGGTCCCTTCCTCAAGTCATGATCCCAGAGGGAGGAAGTGAGGTCGAGACACTTGCTGAAAACCTTGTGGTAATCCTTTTATCCCTGATAACCTGTTACTAAAGTCAAGCACAAATGGAAGCAAACTAATAAACAACCAATCTAATCTACACTACTTGTAATGGAAATGCATCTAAAAAGCAATTTAACAACGAAACTATGAAACTACACTAGACATACATATACAAGAAAGAGGAGCCTTGGTTGCTAGGGTTAGGCCCTAACCCAAGAGCTTTAGCTGTCTTAGTTAACTTAGTGCTGGCTGAAAACAAAACTCATTCTTATTACCAAAACAACAAATTACATTAATAGAACTTTCACAAGTCTGGAGCTCGAAATTAGCTTAGAGTTTTACAATAAAAATCTATATCCTACTGAGGTCCTAGGCCTCTCTACTTATACAATTGAAGTCCCCAATTAATTACTTAAAATTAGGGAGGCTCGGCTCCCAAACTCGAGATAAACTGGTGCTTTGTCTCTCACTTGCTTGACTGCCTTCTAATCCTCATGAATTGGCTATTTGCACTCTGAGTTGATGTGATGAATGGAGGAATATTCGAATGGAGGAGTAGTAAATGAGGAGGATTTACCTCTTATAATCCCTCTCCCTTGTCCCATTTTATTTTTGACCTTAGTCTTTGCCAAAATTCCTTGATTTTCTCCTTTAATCTTGCATTCAATGCATATTAGTCCACTAAGCATAATATCCAACTCTAACTCACCTCATAAACAAAATATAATAAAAAACATGTAATAAGTTATGAGAAAAGTTGGTTTGACTAAGATAGGAGGTAAATTAAGGCCCATATAATTATCCAATGATGAGGCTCATCAGTCTGCATAATCCCACACGAAAACATAAAAAAATTCAAACAGTGAATGAATATATTTCTCTTTTACCTCGGGAGATAATGCTTTGGAAAACTTGATCATTTTTGGTTTGTCTGTTGTTCCATTGTTCACGTCTTCGACACCTTTCTCTGTAGGAACCAATGTAGGCTTCCTTGCTACATCATCCTGATCAAACAAGTCTTATAAAGGTATAAGACCTTTCGGAATATTGTTATCCTTCAGCTGTAGTATATCAAGTTGAGCTGCCTAAATGACTTGATCATCTTTGTCGTAAACTTCATCCATAGAACAATTCTCAAACTCTCCTTCACTCTGAAGAAAGTTATTCATCTGTTTTTCATCCCAGAATACTTTCCAATATCACAAGTTGTCAGGAATAGAGGGCCGATACTTTACATGAATCTCAAATTTCTTGTTGGAAAAAATGGGGATTTTGAAATTGCTTGTAGCTATAGCTAATGAATCCGCCATAAGATTCTGACTCCTTGGTACAACTAAAAGTGTATATTCAGTAAACATCCTCAAAATATCTATTTTTTTTCTATATTGTCTCATTTGTGGATGGTGGGCTTGATATTCACCTTTAACTTGCTTAATCACAAGTTCTGAATCACCATACACATAAATTTTTCGTGCACCCAATCTTTTCAAGATATTTAAACTTGTGATCAACACTTCATACTCCACCTCATTCTTAGTGCAATAAAAATATAACTTGTATGAGCATAATATAACATTCTGAGGGAGCTCACCTTGCTGATGATGTGGACTTCGAATCCAAATGCCAATGCCTGCTTCGTCTTTCCCAAGAGAACCATCAAAGTCCTTGGTCCAAAGGCCATGCTCCTCTTCCAAAGGCTGTAAATCTTGTTTTTTCTTTGGGTCAATTTTCTGAACTTTGTCTTCATGGCTTTCTAAATTTTCCATTACCTTCTTTGACGGTTGTTCTGAGCCTTTCTCTACCTTATCGGATGGTTGTCCAAATGAATTTGGCATCTTTTCTTTTTCTTGATCTAATATTGTCCTTATACAATTGGAAATCTCTCGCACATCTTTAATTTCCATAAGATGACTATCTATATCATTCAATCCACTATCATTATATAAAATAAGTGACTCTAAATCTATATGTGCAACATTTATAGGATGATTATTGGGCTTCTCCTTGCTAGTTATCATGAATTTCATTTTTGTTTCTCGGTAAAATTTCCTCAATTGCCCCAAAATCGAAATAGTGGCATAGGAGAAGTCTAACTACAGTGTGCCTCTTAGTTTCTCTCCCCAGGGCCTTGACAATAACATACCAAACCATGGTGGTATATTAGCTACCACCACATCCATTAAGACATTCTTTGCCAAGATTTGGTCGAGGGATACTACCAAAGCTTTTATTAGACCAAGAAAACGAACGTTATCGAAATCAAAAGAATACAATTCATGGTATTCACGAGTTCTGTCTAGACCCAAATTTTCCATGACGGCCTTGGGAATTAAATTATGGGATGCTCCAGAGTCAAGCATGGATTTATGAAGAATGTACTGATGGATTCTTAAACTCAGGTAAAATGGAGGAACCTCACTATCTTTTGACTGGCCATTTATGGTTGGACCAAAGATCAATTTAGGCTGGTCATCTTCAACATTAACCATGTCAGACATAAGCTCAACTTTCAACATTTTAACTATATCAGACTTGTAATGGATATTTTTGACAAGTTCAGTACGAGGGATTAACAATTTCAACTTTGAAATTTCAGTTTCTAAATTGAATGAGCTAGATTTGTCTACCTCTTTCTGGGTGATTTCTTTTTTCTTAGGCAGATCTTTTGGTGTTTGATCCTTCTTTTGAATGTCATGATCCTTGTTTGGACTCTTGTATATGGCTGATTTACTTTACTTTGGTTAGCTGCTGCTAGCTCTTTGCCTTTACTTTGATTTCCTTGAGGAATTGTCTTCGGTTGAGTATCCTTTTGCTGCGATGTCATTTTCTGAATGGGAGTGATCGAGACATCTCTATTTGTCAAGGAATATTTCTTCTGTTGAGATCTGAGTGCGTTCAAGTATCCTCTTTGATAATCATCTGATTGGGTTTCCAATGCATAGTCTTTTGCCAGTATGTAGTTTTCATCTTTAGGTTCCTTTGTCTTCTCGACATACTTCTCATTTTCAGTCAAGAAAATGGGATGGTAATCTTCCCTAAAGAAGTGGTTTTCCTCAAAAATCAGGTTTGTTTCATCATCAAATTCTCCTTGAGCATAATTTTGCTACAAGGGTTTTCGAATTGGTTGCTGAGATGTCGATGCTTTAGAAGCTTTCTGCTCTCTTTGTTTTATCTTGTACTGAGGTTGTTGCTGGTTTCTAAAGTTTGGATTTCTAACTTGTGGCATCTAGGTCTATCTGAATTTATCATTCAGTTAGCTATCCTCTCCATGGTTCTGATCAGTGCATCTAGTTTATGGTTGGTGGAAGAAGAAGATTCTTCTTTGATGGTTACCTTATTTTCAGGTTTCTCATGTTTTAACTGAGACTTTTTAATCATCAAGTTTGCTTCCATGCTTACTGCATTATTCTGCATTTCTTCCAGACTTGCAGGATCTCTTTCCCTTAGTTGATAAGCGATCTCCAGATCAAAGGCATTCGGGTAATGTTGAAGTGCCAAATTAGGTCGAGGTTTCATGTTATCCAAAATGGAATTATAGATCTAATTAAACCTTATAGTGAACTCTTGAACCATCTTTTTAGGATTCCTTTTCAATGTGTTGTATTCCGTCAAGATCTGCAATGGATTTTTCTTTTCCCACCACCTAGCAGAGAAAAACTCTTTTAACCTCTGAGGAGTATTAATGGAGCCCACTGCCAAATCATGGAACCATTTTTTAAACATCTCCAAAAAAACTTTGAGCCATTAGTCTCATTTTGGCATCATCATCATCAACCTCCTCTAAGTTAATGAAATCATCCATTTTGTCAATATGCTGTTGTGTTATGACTCCCAGGCTGCCATCAAAAAGAGGAAGTCTCTGGCCATAGGTCTGAAGTAAAGCTTCCAACTCATCAGGTAATACTAAGGGTGCAAATCTCGCCATGACTGCTAGGGGATTGTGAATGGGAACTACAATGGGTTGTTTTAGTTGGGATGAAGATGGAGGTGGTGATACAGATGTTTTCAAAGGTGTAGTAGGGGGTATGGCAGAAGTTAAGCTTTCAAGATGATATTGAATATAGGCTTTTTCTGTAGTAATTTGTAATTGATCAGGTAGGCTTTGGAGTTTCTCAAAATTAGACCAAGCCTCGTGCTCAAGTTTTGAAGACTGAGAAGCAGTAGAAGGTTGATTGAAAAAATATTTTGAGGCAGGTAAGTATGAATCAAAATTTATGGGATCAAACAATTCCTCTGTAAGACAATATTCAGACTTCGAATGAAATAGGGATAACTCAAATTTAATGTCGAAAGGAATATCCTCAATACTAAGTATCTTATCTAGCAAGGAAGTGGTCCTTTTCAATTTTGCGCTTTTAGCCTTGGGGAAAGGGACTTTAGGTTTTCTTAACAATCTTTCAGGATCATCAACCAGAGAAGGAGGATTTGGGTCAGGGTTTGACCTAGTATATATTTTTGAGCCAGTATCTCAATAGGGTCAAATATTATGTGAGGTAAAAGACTTCAGACTTGAGCAGAAAAAAGGTACCTTCAAACTTCACAGCAAAGGAAAGTCTTCAAGAGAGAAAATTAAATTGGTAACGATTAAGAGCTTACCAAAGTAATGAGGTTTTATTGGACTTGTGATCTATAACCTTCTTATTTTGTACAAGCTCTGAATATCTTCGACTAAATCAGTTGGATCAAGATGTAGAATTTCGTCTTGTTTGTCTCCTCGAAGCGAGCTCTACAATCTTGACACTGCAATTATGGGATCAGCCTTTATGAAACTTAGTCCCATCATCCAAAGGACCAAATTCCAATTCAAACTTGTTGTATTCCTAGGGAAAATGAACCTTTCGTACCTTGGCAATGGTGGCAGTATGTTATCACTCCTCCGGATCTCTAAGGTTGAGGAAGAGTCCAGTTGAGCTAACCACGGGCCAATATTTTGACTTGGTAGCTAGCCCTACCAAGCTGGAGAGGGATCTATCCGAAGAATCATAGCCAAGAGGGCTAGATGGATTAGGGTTTTAGGCTAGGTATAAAGTGAAGAGGTTGTTTTGATTTGATTTGGTGGGGTTATTGTTGGATGAGGGTTTTAGGTCAAAGAGGCTAGGTCAAGGCAAATCAAATATGATTGCAGACATTTAAAGGGGCAAGGTAGGCAGAAAGTTTAGCACTTAGAAGGTGATTTAATGAGATGGTTTAAGACTGATGAGGAGTTAAGAAGAGCATAGGATATGTATTCTTCCTAAACTGAAGAAAAATGGACAAATTATGATAAATTTCCCAAAACAGAGCATGAGCAAACATGTATTCTACCTATCAACTTGAAAATTATCACATAACATACATGAAATTGTTTATGAGCATACAAAACATTCATATAAATGATCACAAAGATTAAACATTAGTAAACATCCATACCACATGTATCCCAAAGAAATAGCTGCAACTCATCTATTAATACAGGCCAAAATCCAATACAGTAGTGTCTCTGATCACTAGTACAACATCCAACTGAGTCCAACCTTTTAAAAGACTGAAAAATACGAGATATAGGCCTAAAAAAAAACTTCTCCTAGCCTTAGGGGTCGAATCAATGAGAGGAGGAGTAGTTCCACCAAAATCTGAACTGATAGCTAGAGTGTAGGGTGGTCAAAGTGACTCATCCCTAATTACAATGAACTGATTCATTACACCTCATAGAGTCTATTTACCTAATGTATTTACCCTAGGTAGTAGTAAAAATACCATAATTATATTTACATGATCAATTACATCAGTGAAAAGTTAATTTCCCAATTGGAAAATCAAATCTAGAGAAAAATAGTGAAAAATTAGGCAACTGCTCAAACGCATAGTGTTAGTGTCAAATGTGCCCTCTCAGTGTCAAACACACCCTTCATCTTGGAGGCTGATTTTTACTACCTCCCCAGTGTCCAAATTGAGCCCAAGATAACTTTTTGGAAAGCTTGTCCTATCTAGTTTCCTGATCTACCTTTATTTTTCAAAATGGACTTCATTTGATCCTCCAAAAATGGATTCTCCCAAGACTGGTAAAATGCACAACATCAAGGTGAAAAAGAAGGCAGAATATTGATTTTTTAGGTGTTTTTTCACCTTTTCACCTGCCAATTGTGCAAAACAAGGCTTGTAAATTTTTTTTCCTGCATGTCTTCCCTTCTCTGAATCCAATGATGGTATTCTTTTGTCTAAAAAGTAACCCAAAAAAAAGCGCAGTGCCCTTGCCCTTGGCATTCTAGCTGTCAAAAATTGTGTATAATTACTTGAAAAGCACAAAAAACTTCAAAATTACCCCATAACTTCTCAAAATTGGTCAAATTATTTTTGATCATGTGTTTTGTGCATGGAGTGAGGCTTCAACAAGGATGTCTAGCTTCTCCTTCTCTTTTTGGTGAGTTGGGG
>APFE031376403.1:10140-26519 GCA_000404065.3 Pinus taeda
TTTACATTTTATCCTTTTTTTTCTTTTTCTTTTTTGATATAGTCAAAATGCTTCCATGCCATAACTTGCCATACTATGGGTATATATTTAATGATCTTGAATTTAGTAATAATACTTAAATTCTAAACATTAATACATTAGACTATAAGTTTCTATAAAAATGATATTAAGTTAAAAAAAAACTATTTTCCTAGTTCTTTGGTGCTTTATGGATCCTTTTTGTTTTCTTGTTTTCTCTTTTTTGAGTTTCATGCCAATGCATGAATTTATTTGTTTGGAGCCAAAAATAGTTATATTACAACATACATAGTGGTTGTACGTGTTGCATGCTACTCGGAAATTTTTATGCAACTAAGATCAAACATGTAGTTTTGTTTTTTCTTGTAATGTTAGAGTGTATATTGTAAACAATTTTACAAGAATCGATATGGATAAAACGAAAATATTAATGCACTTTGTTGTCTCATTGTTGTTTTTCTGAATGTTCATTGCACTCTTCTTTGTCCTAGTTATTTATATTATGATTGTACTACATTTATGCACTTATGGATTCATGAACTTATTTTGAAATTATGCTACGTCATTGCTTGAATTATCTTAGTTCATTTCATATTTTTCATTGATAGATGTTAGCTTTCAATATTGACATATCAAATTTCTTGGACGTTTTAGACAAAGCTTGACATAACCATTCACTGTGGTTTTTAGGCATGTTTACTCTTTGAGAGAACATAAGTGATATATTATCTTGGTTTACCTCATTTGTGTAGACATATAATATATCTATATTGCAATGTGGAGAAATTAGTAACACTCTTTTTAATGCATTGAGTTAAAGTCGAACAAGCTATATCCAATATACCATTCTTGTCAATGTTTCTTGTCATTATTTTGTCTTAGTTACCTTGAAGCATGCCATTACTTGTGTGGTGTTGTTATTTTGTTTTGAAATGATGATAGCTAGATATCAACTGGCTTGCAAGCACCATGTTAATGAACATACTCTCAGTGAGAGCCTAGGTCTTCCCAATGATAATGAGAATCTTATGAATTTTATAATAGTTAAATACATTTTTTTATCCAATTCTTATATATTTCAAGTATGCTTGGGTTAACAAATATTATATTGGTAAATTATAGTGTGTGGTGGACACTCATGCATTTAAGAATTTACTTTTAACTTGTGTTCTTTGTGACAAAGCAGTCTATTCACAATTGTGTTATTTTAAGAAAAAAGGAGTGGGAGGCAACGGAGAGAGTGAAGAGAGTAGACTACACTCTATATAGAAAATTTAATAGTATACTCCAATAATACTTCTTGATTTAATACTCAAAGTATTTTGTGCTTCTTCAAATATAATCATAAATTGCATTGGAAAATTTGCATTTTTGCTCATTACCACTTATGGCAACAAAAAATGCTTTTGCGATACATGAATCATGTTTCAAATGAATTGATTACAAATTATATAGATTCCATTTATATAGGTTGCAACATTTCTACTAATACCTAGGAGACTGTCTTTTTGACTCATTTATTGTTCTACTTCACTTCCATTATACATCAGTTGAAATATGACAAGGAATTGTAAATCACTTTTACCATTGCTTACATTATGAACATGATGTTGCTATACAACCATTTGATACTGAATTGATTTTTGAATACCTTCAAGATCTCCATCGAGTTATCGATATTGAGACATATTTGCAAGGATTGGCTACACCTTCTTCTGATTGTAATCCTTCAACAATTAGCTTATAGAGAGATTCTTTTTGCATCGAATGGTTTTCTTATTGGCTTTCAATGTTTGGTTATTTACAAGTGGAAAACCATGTCTCTGCTTCAACCAATATATCCATGGATAGCAATTTAATATTTTATTGCACAACCATAATCCTATATCTGGCCACTTTGAAAAAAATCTTCAATACCACACAATGAACATTGTATCACCAAATTCTATATCAATTTATCTATGCATTCCTACACATTATTCCTCTTCCCTAGAGCATGACATGGTTTCCATTAAACAAATGTTGTTAGAAAAAGGATTCTTGATTCATGATCACATTGTCGATGATAGGCATTACTCACTTTTCAATCTATATGCACAGTTACACCTTGGTTTGACATGTTTTCCATTAGAAAAGAACTTTCACAAACATTATACAATTTTTATAGTTAGATTGATGTTAGAGCTATTAAATACTTTCAAAATCACCTTCATACCAAAAAGATTGAACAAGAGAAATGTGTAAACAATTGGAAAAGTTATATTATCAACCTATGAATGCCATATGCAAATAGACGTTAAGGGAAATCATTTCTCAATCCAATTGATATGTAAACTACTTAATATTAACATCTACGTTTAGGATCCAAGTATGAGTATATTTCTTTACGATTCTACTCATCAAATGTTGCCTTAAAAAAAATTATCTTATGCATTTGCCTATATCTACATCACATGCACACTTTTATGCACTTTCTCAAATTAGTAGTGTTTATAGTGTCAATTATTCGCATAACATAGACACACGTCTCCAACAAATATTGGGAACACCAAATTTTAATGCCATTTCAAGTGTTACACCCAAACAACTTTTACACATACAATGCAATGTTGTGGCACCATGTAGCCAACTAGATAAGGGTTTCATTCACAATAAAACATCAACGAGTAGGAAACATGTTAGGTTGTATAAACATTGCACGTTATCAAAGCAAGAGTCTCTTTCCTCATTATTCAGTGACCACCATGGGAAGGAAACGATTGTTCTTCCTTTCAACAAATCCAATAGGTATCCTAGTCGATTGAATAATTTGAAACATGAAATACATGCATATGGTGCTTTGCAATCATTATAAAAATAAAACATTCACAATGGATTAAGTAAATTGAGGTATATTTGTAGTCCATACAAGACACACCTACCCATGTATGTTGTGTTGGTGATAGATTGCATTTTCAGAAGGATATCCAACTTATGTGCAATAAAACAATGGAAAATTTTCATGCGCTCACAACCACAGCTGAGGCAAAGCCAATCAAAGCCAATGAGCAAATTTGAAAATTTTTCGATACTGCAATAATCAATGGAAGATTGCCTAAATTTGCATCACCTTTACATATATGCCACAGCAAAAAATTAATTTCGGTTACTGAGTTGACAAGTTTGGAAGAGAGATCAATGGCACCAAGAATGACCTTTGCACAAATACAACAACTTGGATACAAAAGATCATAGATAGGACTAACAGGAACAATCATAAAGGTTCCTTCCAATTTGAACAAAGTTCAAAGAACCCTACCTAGAAGTATTGATGATTGCATGACAATTTCGATAATTATTAAAATAAAAATATAATATAAGAAATGTATAATTTATCTGAAATGTCCGACCAAAAAAATTAATGGTTTCCTTACATGACTTTTGCAATACATCTCTTTACAAAAATTAACATATATTGATAAACAATGAGTGGCATTATCATTTCAATCAGCATAAAAAAAATCATGAGAGTGTTAGCCTAGAAGTTCATGAAGAAGAATCACTATGTCTTGACATTGATCTAGAACCAGAATCAGAAACACTTGTGCATGGTTACTCAGAAGCACGCTTAATCCATGATCTTAATATAAAAATATTGCAAATTTGACGTTCTGAAGAATACAAGACATTGGGTATCTTCCAGGACAAGTTCTCTGAAGAGCTTAATTTCCCAACATTGTTTTATGGCTCAAGTCAGCCTATTAATGTGGTTAATTGCCTCTCATATCTAAAAATTGCACAATGGGAAGCATTGCAAAAGTATGAAGGCTTCTCAACAAATGTTACAAATATATTTTTTAAGGAAATTCATATATTGATAGACTGAGTTTCTAGTCCAGCTTGGATTTCAATTCGCAAAGGAGAGCTAAGTGGGACAAAACTAGTAGCTATAGATTTCAAGTATCAAAGCAACCTTCAAAAAAATTTCCAATCACCAATTGCATATGAAAGTCTAAAAACAATTTACACCTCCCTTGACTACTTTGAAAACATACGAAAAAATATATTTGCAAGGATATTTCAACTCGGTCAACCAACATGTTTTGTTACATTCACTAGTGCTGAGCGCATTTGGGAATGATTGGTAGATGCATTGAAGACACAAACATGTTCTAGTTTAACAAACCAACATAATGATACTCTGAATGAATGCATAGACAAGATGATTATAAGTCACCCAGTTATTTATAGTCACTATTATAGATATAGAATCTCAACCATGCACACTTTGATCACAAAAGACAATGAACTATTTGGGCAAGTGGAAGACTATTTTTTTTATCATAGAGTTCCAGAGCAGAGGAACTAAACATGACCATGGATTTATTTGGATTAAATATACACCATTGTATCAACATTCTCCTAAAATTGATATTATTTCTTTCATTGATAGCTATTTGACTTGTGCTTCAACAATGTTGTCAAATCAAATAATTCAAATACAAACTCATCATCACACAAAAACTTACAAAAAACACAAACATTCTAATTGTAGATTTGGTTTTCCTTTGCCAACAATGCATGAAACTTGTCTCTTGCAACCTTGATGCAATAGTGATAACAACAATCAAGAAATGAAAAAAAACTTTCTTCTCTCTTACATAATAAGTTGTACCCAAAAGAGATGATGTTTGATACCTTTTTGGCCAATATTGGTATTACAAACCAAGAATATATATTGTTCCTTCTCTCTTGCATTGTTCAGTCCATTGTACTAGTGAAAAGAGATCCCTGTGATATTTGGATAAATCCATTTGCAAAAAAAAATCCCTCAATTGTGGCAGGAAAACATATATGCACAATTTATATTAAATTCATATGATGCTGCAACATATTGTAGTTCCTATATGAAAAAAATGGATTACACAATGACATCTACCTTTAAACGAATTTGAGAAGATTGTTTTTCTAACAATAGAAAAAAAGATGAAAGTATCTGTAAACTTGGAAATACATTATTAAATTTGCAACAAATGTCAAGTAGACAAGTTATTCACATTATACTCGCATTGCCTTTGTACTCATCATCTAGAACAATGATTTTTATCAATACTGTTATAGCTGAAAAATGATCATATGTGCTTGAAAGTGATGGTCTCTTGAAACATGAACATGACAACACTGAAGATATTTTGTGCAAGTCAATCACTGATAAATATGTGGCTCATCCCATTAAACTTTAAACAATTTTCCTAGCAAAATATGTTTCTTGTTATTCAGCCGGGAAGAATGGAAGAAAAAAAAACACATGTGTCATATGATTCATTCGACACAATGAACAAATGGACCTTGAAAACCATTATAGAGTGAAAATGATGCTTTATCCTCCATATAGAGATTCTAAATGCACTCTTAAAAATGGAAATGTGACCTACACCAAGTCATTCTTGTCTCAAAAGAACATTGTTTCTACCACCGAAAAACATTTTTGCCATTCAAGATTTCCACATGGTTACATTGACCTTGCTTCTACTAAAGTTGCATCCAAAGATGAAGAAGCACTTATACTCAACCTCCTATCAAAAAATGACATTAGCACTTATTTCCATGAGGAATATGATATTAAACATGAGCTAATGCAAGAAATGCAATCTAGAAACATGGATATTGTAGGTGAAAAAACATTGGATATATCAAGTAGCCTTTTGTTTTCAGCACAACATGATATCACGAACTTAGAAGAAAACTAAAAAAAGTAGAACAATTTATATTGAAAAAAATAGTGCTATGAAAAAAACAACCCAGGAAAACGACTTTACTTATTTATCATTGGAGTTGGAGACATAGGAAAAACATTCACTACACAAGCACTTTATCATGCGTTGATGGGCTACTATAACAAAGAGATTGAAAGTGAACCCTTAAGAGAAAAAGCTTGATATTTGCATTCACTGGCAAGGCTGCATATGTTTGCAAATGGTGTCACAGTTCATTCCTCTTTGCACCTATCACTGTCATCCTTTAACATGATTCCATTGAGTGCTAATACACTTGATATGTTAAGAAAGGAATATGTAGGCCTTAGACTTTTTCTCATAGATGAAGCATCACGGATTGGTTCTCAATTGCTATATAACATTGACAAACATCTTCGTGAAATCATGCACACACCAACCACATGATTTGGAAACCTTGACTTAATATTTTTTGGTGATCTATGCAAAGAACAACATGTTCATGACCATTGGATATTTAAGCATCTAGGTCTTAAAACAACTAGTATTCCTTACAACTTTTGGAAAGACAATTTCATCGCTTTTGAGTTAAAACAAGTGATGTGGAAAGAAAACAAAGAATTTGTGCTTGTATTAAATAGACCTACAACTTATTCACGTTCTATAAATAATATTGAATATTTGAGTAAGCATTGTTATATATTGTCACTAAACAATCTCATATTTCGATACTTGTTTTACTTGAATAAGCACGTGCAAAAACACAACGAAGAAATGTTATTCCTCGTCAATGCAAAAACTATAACATTGAGTACAAATGAAAAAATATTTTGATCCTTGATACACCAACACAGAAGTGTAGTTATCAACTGTCATTTTTCTAAAAGAGAATATGCTCGTTGAATTGATTGGTGGAAATTATGATATTGAAGATTGCTTGGTCAACAGAACTAAAGGCATTTTCAGAGCATCCACAACAACTGAGAATGGTAAAATTTGGATTCATTTTCTTGATGCAATGGTTGGAAACATCCAATTAACAAAAAAAAAAATAACAAATGGAAAAATGTCTAATTGGACACCTATCACCAAAGTATGTAGACATTTCCAGTCAAAAAACTAGTATAGTTACACAAGAGAACAATTCCCCATTCAATTAGGATGTGCATGAAACGTACATAGATCACAACGCTTGACAATGGATAGATTGGCATTTGACCCAAAAGGATTTAGGCAACATGGACTTGTCTACACAACACTTTGACCTGTCAAATATATTGAATCCTTGTATCTAATAAACAAAATAGAACAGAGAAACTTCAATTGTTGTATCAAAGTTGTTATTGAGCTACAAAGACCTAGAGAAAATACTCCCTTTCAACTTGAATATAGTTTACAGTCAACAAAAACAAATTGCTACTTCAAAATATGTTCATTGAACATAAGAATCCTCTCATTGAATTTTGAAGATATTATTATTGACTATGACCTGATGAATGCTAATATCCTTTATTTCCAAGAAACAAAAACAAGTGTGCCTCCATGTTTGCAGAAAAATATAATCACATACAACTATTGCATTTGCATGGAATTTTGACATGCTACACAAAAAACCTCACAATTCAGAATGTCCTCATGTACAAAACAAATTATATTGAATCATTAATTGCTTTATTTAATTTTCCGAAAAGTACTATTGTGATTGTAAATATTTATTGTACAACAAAGGCAACTATTGAGGAAATCATTGATTTGATCAAATATAATTTAAAAGAGGTGTCAATAGACATGCTACATAGTATTTATGGACAAAAAAACTATTGTCATTTATGTAACAAAACAATTTAAAATTACAGACAAAAGTAACAACAACTGATTATGGCTCGATGTTTTTCCACATTTGGACAAATATTGCAAATATATTTGTCTCATTCGATGTTTGTGATGCTTATTGGATATACCATTGCACTATCTTCCTCAGCGTACCTTCATTATACACTTGAACTAGAATTCGTATGTTGATTTGACTAAAGGTAAATGTCCAATGCTCATGTCTATTCTCAAATATTTGACACCCAAAAAACAAGGATAACGACATATGCATCATAGCTAGAGAATCAAACATCCAGTTAACTCATATTTCAATTTAATTTACATGTGGAACTTGTACAATCTCATCTATAGACCGTTATTCAAAAGCTACAAAAAACACTACAAATAATTCGTCATCTATTACAATAATTGAGTTCCAACTTCATGTTTAAGCTATCAATATTGGCAAATATTGAATACTAATAACTTTTCTTTTGCCCTATCCAATAGCCATAGTTTTGAATTTAATGACAATTCATTTCAACATAGCTTTCCTACTATCTAAAAAAATTGCATCCAATAGACATTGTCTCATAGTCACATGAAGTGTGCTTTTTACCTATCAAGTATGGAACAATATGACATGTACAAGAAACTATGCCATGTTGTATTATTACAAAAGGATTTTTACATTGTAAATCATTTTACTTTATTTCTACTCCTTTCATTATCATTCCACACATGCACAAACTACACTTCCAAAACTCATTGCACTTGGATTTTGACACTAAATTTTCCACACATTAGATCCCTCAGGCACCCAACGCACTTGGATTGTCACAAATATAAATATTTAATATTCATTGTTGACACATTTACCATGGTTAACATATGCATGTGCGTTCTTTTACACTCTATAACTATAGTTGTTACATATATATCAATATCTACACCTCTCTTTAAAATGTAAATTGACTTTTGTATTTTTTGTTGTATATATTTGCTCATTTACATTTTTTATCTATTGAGAAACCTTGTAAATATTTTTTCTTACAATATTTTCTTCCTTTAACTGTGCCTCTTGCATCTAAAACACACTATGCACTAGCCTTCAAATATGTCATTTGATTTCTAAATCACATACTAGATAAAACTTCCAAACATTTTTTCTTTTTTTCTTCCTATCCACAAATGCCTGAACATTGATACAAATATCCCCTTTTCAAAGGACTATCTATGGATCTTTTGGTTCAGTCTTTAGCTATATTTACTACATCTATATCAATATCTACACGGCTCTTTAAAATGTACATTGTTTTTTTAATTAGCTATTGTTTATAATTGTTCATTTAATTCTTTAATTTGTTGAACAATAGTGTAAATAATTGTTCTTCCAATAATTTTTTCCTCCTCTGGCTATCGTGTCTGAAACAAACTATGCACTAGCTTTTAAATACCTCGTTTATTAGGCATGTCTTCTCTTGGAGACAATAGATGTGATATATTATCTTGGTTTACCACATGTTTGTAAACATATAATATATTTATATTGCAATGTGGAGAAATTAGTAACACTCTTTTTAATGCATTGAGTTAAAGTAAGGGAAGCTATATGCAATATACTATTATTGTCAACGTTTCTTGTTGTTATTTTGTCTTAATTAGTTTAAAGCATTCCATTACTTGTGTGTCATTGTAATTTTGTTTTTAAATGACAATAGCTAGATATCAATTGAATTGCAAGAAATATGTTAATGAACATACTCTCAATGAGCGCCTAGGTCTTCCTGGCCATAATGAGAATCCTATGACTTTTATAATAGTTAAAGACCTTTTTTTCCAAGGTTTCTATATGTGAAATATGCTTGGCTTAATAAATATTAAATTGGTAAATAATAGTGTGTACCAACAATATAAATAGAACAGTACCAATAGCAATGTACCAATAGTTAAATCAATGCCAATGTACCAACAACTAGGACTAGCAACAATTGTGTACATCAGTTTACTGCCACTATGGGGATTTGATATAATGTTATGAATATTGTTTATGAAATTGTTCTTGTAGTTTCTTCTTATGAAGCACTACAAAATGTTTTTACTACAACAATTATTTATGTTTTCCAGCAATCAATATTCTCTTACATATTACAACACACTTCAAATCCTTGCTTAGTACAAACAAACCATTTGGTTCTCAGTGTCTTGTTTTTTTTTTTTTGATCTTTTGGCTTTTTGTACTTTCTCCTCCATATTTCACTACCTCCAAAATTTGTGGACTTTAACAAATTTGGTTATTTTGAAATAGATAGATATTTACCTCACATGCATTACAAGTCCCTGTATCCAATGTACATTTGTGCTCTGTCTTTGTTGTTGTTTTAATCTTAACAATCAACAAAAAAAACATAAAAATTGTTCAATTCACTATTATGTTAATTCATTTATCATACTATTATGTTGATTCATTTACAAGATATCTTGATCATATTTCAACTTTTGACAAATTCTCTAAAGCTCTGAGAACAAAAAAATAGGGAAAACAAATGATTTGATCTCACAAATATTTTTTCTTTTTACACGGTTTTTTGAATTCTTTTTTTGTTTATTCTTATACAATTATGTCATATTTTAATTTATTCCTTTGGAACTAATGTCAGGAAGTAACTGACATGTTTCATAGTACCATGGAAAACAATAAGTCTAGTTTAGCAGCTGCCAGATGCACCAATGACAAAAGAAAAATGTAATATCCCTCCCCTTAATAATAAATAATAAATAATAAATAATACAAATAATAAATAATACAAAAATAAAAAATAAAATAATAAATCATAAATGTAAATAATAAATGATATTAAAATATATACAAGAAAATAAATAAAAATAAAAATAAAAAAAATAGTAATAACCATACTAAAGCTCTAAGCAAGAATAAACAGAAATAAAAGAATAAAACTATCAAAAAGAAGAAAATAAAACAAGAAAGCTAAAAATCAAAAGAAAGTCACATGTAGACAAATGGAGTGTGTACATGTCGTTTCGCATCCAATGTTTTTTCTATTTATTAGATGGTGAGGATGATGGGAGGCATCACATCATTCCAAGATTCTATCCTTCATTCTCTTGGGAGAATGGTGTTCTAAGACATAGGAGTCACTGGCAGTAGTACGTTGATTGAGGGCTCAGGGGTGGCCAGCTGTAGCAAATCCTTGCACAATTGAGCCTACAGTTTGGTGGAGAGTCGTCCCCAAAACCTTGTTGTGGTAAGCCTAATTCTACCATAGGTAAGCACTATTCAAAGTTTGAATTTAGTTTATTAATTATATATTTATTTGGCTAAGGTAAGTGCCACTTTGATTTAAATTTAATGTTTTGTTTTTTGTTTACAAAGTCAGTTGCTATATTAATCTCTGAAAAAAAGAAGGGAGTCAGTACTCCTGAGATACAATAAGTGGCGAAGAAAATCAGGATCAGAGGAATTAAAAGGCAGAAAGTTCTCCTTAATCCTGCTTGTTTTGGTTTTGAGAAATTCTCCACAAAAGTAGACTCTTACAAACTCGAACAACAAAAACTGACATTGGCAAAAAATTTATAATCTATACTAATGTGATTATTATGCCGTGCTATTGAGACCTCTAGCTTTTCATCCCCATCCTTGTGGTTGGCGCTTGAAGAACTTTGGGCTACATTGTTGCGATTGTCCTTCATGTAATTCAGAATCGCAGTGGTCTCTTCCGCATGGCTACCTCTATTAGACCATTAGTTGAGTTGCTGAAGAAGAGGAAGGATCCTAAGCAGGAATAGATCATTGTCTGCAATGAAGAACAACCTATGGATTCTAACCGATAAGGAGACAAACACATCCACTCGGCCACTAGGTAACCAACACAAAGCAGAGGCATAAAAACGATACCGAGAGAGAGTAAACAGAGATGCCATTGGTAGGAAGGGCGCTGAGAAATAACATAGAGAAAGGCTGGAGGGACGAGGGTCGAACACGGGGAATGAGAGGGAATCTGGTGAAAGGCAAAGGGAGACCTGGAAACTTCCCTGAGAAGTCAAATAATCGAGAGAGTAAAGAGAGAAAGCAACGATGTTACTTATTAGGAACCGAGCTCTAAGGGGATCGGATATGCGCCAAATCCCTTTGCAAATAATGGCTTTGTTTAATATCTGGAAAGTTTCAGTCCACTTCTTTCTGTCAGGAATAACTGATTTGATGCAGGGTAAACAGATTCGGATCATGGCAGAGGTTGATGAATCTCCTCAGCGTTGTAACATAGACTGCCCATTGTTTTTTCGCAAGCCTTGTTGGCGTGCGTGTCATCTTGCTTATTGAGATTGCGGAGTATGTGATGATACTGCAGGTTGCCCAATGTTTGGTTCAAGAGTTGGCATCTCTGAATTACCTACTGAAGGAGAGTGTTGTGAGACTCTTTCTGTTGAATCATAAGGCTAATAACAACTGCAGAATCTCCAAAAATCTTTGTTGTTCTTATCCCTAGTCTGCTGAGCTGAGTTAATGCCTAATAAAGAGCCAACGCTTCGGCCCTCTTATTAGATAAATTCCCAAGACCCAATTCGTAATAGAGAACACATTCCCCATTAACATTTAGGATCAATCCTCCTACTCCAGCGATACCTGGGTTTGACTTACAAGCTCCGTCAAAGAACAGGTAGTAGTTGTTGCTATTTTGTAACCAGATTGCAAACTCCTCCTCTTTTAACTTGATTTTCCATGAATGGGTTTCCTGACTGCGCTAATCTTTCCCTGTATTGCCTTTCTGAGTGCTGTTGTTTTTATCCAGGATGTAGCTAATGCAACTTCTTTCTTCAACACTGTACTTTGCTACATCAATGTTACTTTGTGTTTTGACTGAAATGGTTTCGAGAGTAAGATTCTTAGCCTTATTACATACAATTCTTGTTGCTGAGTTTTTATCCTTAAGGATTTTCTGGTTTCTTGCTAGCCAGAGACTCCATAACATGGTGTAGGGGAGAGTATTCCATACTCTCTTCACTAGGTTGCTACTCTTATTTTCCCAAGGACAACTCTTTTTCCAGACATGAATCACTTCCCCTATAGATTGCTGGGAAGTCCATGGTAACTTATCAGTGAGGGATAATTTTTTCCAACAATCAATAGCAAAGGAACAGTCGACAAAAAGATGGTGTATAGTTTCTTCAGTGCCGTAGCAATTGGGGCAGTGAGATGGACCGATAATACCCCTCTTTTGCAAGTTCTCTGCTGTTAACGTTTTCCCTTTTAGAAGGGTCCGTATAAAGAATTTGATTTTAGGTAGCGCCTTTGGTTTCCAAACGATCCTCTAGTGATTCCATAATGTCATAGGGAAGGTGCTGTGGCAGATGTGCTGGTGTCCTGCTTGGACAGTGTAATTCGATCGTGAGGGGTCCCAACGAAAGTCGTCCCTCTAATTTTTTTATGGGAGCTTTACTGTTGAGTAGAGACTGAAGAGTGGATAGACTAAAATTAAGATCACTAGGGATAGCAGGAAAGGACCACCCAGTCCAGATCTGAGACAGTGGATCCCATCTAGAAATTTGATCCAGATAATGGATACCCATGTTGTTGAGAAAAGTTAGAATAGGAATAGTTTCATCATGCCTGTTTATTGGCTGATGTCCCAAGATTTTATCAGC
The DNA here is from genome assembly GCA_000404065.3 of Pinus taeda. Lineage (NCBI taxonomy): Eukaryota > Viridiplantae > Streptophyta > Pinopsida > Pinales > Pinaceae > Pinus > Pinus taeda. Next base: position 23,349 of record APFE031376403.1, read on the forward strand.
CCTGATATTTATGCTAGCTCCTCCCCTAGGAACTTTGGAAATATTCTGAGTCATGAAAGGAATAGCTTTTTTGCATAATCGCCAGATTTTTGAAGAGTCCCTATTGCGGATATCAGAGTCTAGAAGCTGTTGTCTAGGGGAATTCAAGTATTTGGTTTCAAGAACCTGTTTCCACCACGTAGAAGGGGCAGTGATGAGCCTCCAAATGATCTTTCCTCCAAAGGCAAGATTTAAAAAAGTGGGGGACTTAATACCGAGACCTCCTCTGTCCTGGGCCTGAATGACTTGTTTCCAATTGACTAGGTTGAATTTCTTCTTGTCGTTTTCCCCCCTTGCCAAAGGAAAAGGCGGAGAACAACTTCCATTTTGTGGAGAAAGGAAGCTGGGGCTTGGAAAAGAGAAAAACGATAGAGGGGAAGAGAAGAAATACCTGATTTAAGAAGGATGAGTCGGCCTACTGGGTTGAGCCACATCGAACCCCATTGCTAAACTTTCCTCTTCATCTTGTCAATGATATTGTCCCAAGTTCCTGCCTTCAAAGGTCCTAGGCTCACTAGCATGCCCAGGTATGAGAAATGAGTCCAGTCTAATTTGCAAGGGACACCAAAAATATTAAATTTAATGTTAATTAGAAATTTAATTAAATATTTATTTTGGGTTGTTACATGTTGTATCAGAGCAAGTTCAAACCTTAGGGCCTATGGGCATCTTAAAAAAAAATGTTTTGTTGGGATTTTTTTAAACTCGACTTGTTCTGAAAGTCACAAGATCATTACTTACAGGAGACTGTGTGTTATTTTGTTCTACAAACCCTTGCTATACACGTAATTTTTTTAATTTCAGTGCATACTGGCTGCATAGTCAGATTTTGATGATGTTCATTTTTAAAGTCATTCGTATGAGTAATTTCCAATACTAACAAATTTGTTTTCATTTGCTGGAATTGTATCCAAAGGATTTAGACAGTAGTAGGATGCATCTGGAATGTTTTTAATTAAATGTTAGTGCAGGGAAATATATGCTAGGTGAAAGCAACCAAGAAAACCTCATGTACTCTAATCATCAATAATACTTTGGAACTCTATTCATTCCATTTGCAATAGTAGAATCATGACATCCCATTACGAAACATTGTTGAGATCTTCAAGGTCAACACTTAGTTCAAGCGGAAACCGATTCAAATATGAAAGTAGTCGTCCCTCTGTAACATCAACTGCTAGACCTCCTCTTCTATCTTAACGCACAAATCCATTAGCAAATGAAACCGCAAGATTCCGACTTGGACTCACTTCTCCGTTACGGTATTATACACACATACATCATTTAAATTCACTACATAGTATTATGATGTGTTCATGTTTTTTAGGGGTTTACGGTTTGTTTAAGTTTGTTTGCCAGAATTCCTAGAGAATTAGGCTGTGTGGTGTCAACCATTTCACTAAACAGCTCGGTTGTAGCTTCCAGACTAACGTCTCATCATGTACATGCGAATTCCAGGGCTTGTAGTGCACTGGATCATGGTACCATTTACTACACTTATTTGATTGACATGCTTTGCCTAGTGAAATAAATATCGTCTTTTGAACAAGCATATGTGGATTCTGTAATCGTTTATGATACACTTTTGGTTTAGCTATTGGACCAGGTAAATACATGTCTAGGTGAAATCTATCTAGGTCTCTCTTTGCATTCATCCATGATGCTTTAGAATCCGTAGTCCTTCCATGTGGTCCTTCTCCTTTGATTGTTGGTACTTGGGCTTCTCACGTGATTCCTTGTCTGCCGATATTCTTGTCCTTTTAGTTGATTAGGATTTTTTTAGGTTAATCCTGCCTTTCTTGAACTTGTGCAACGTGGCCCTTAAGCCCCTTTCTAAGGAATGTCGTCCTGCTGTTTTCCAAACTTTGAATATGATGCAATTCAAAAGTTTATGCCTTGTTAAGGCTATTGATAGGATTTCTGTTATTTTAGTTGGAGCTATTTTGCTATACCTTTTGCTTGTTGAAGTTCTATGTGCTTTCCCTTAGTTCTTCATTTGTACGCTAAGACTATTACACTTTTTCAACCTCTGAACTTTGTTGCCACTATTGAATTGGTTTCCCCTTTCAATCAGATTTTTGCCATTGATAGTAACAATCTGTAGTGGCCTTCACTACCTTTGAAGGAGTGGCATGACAAAACTGTTTTCATTAACTTAGGGATGGGGCCCAAAGAAATTCCCCATCTCTAGAGAACTATAATAATTGAAATCCAACTATAGCCTTCTTTATTCCATGGGATTAATAAATCGAAAATTGATTAGATTTTATTATTGGACATTAATGATCAGGCTTTCGCATTCACCTTGTCAATGGTCATCCTCTCTCATATAGTATGGGAACTAGATCATTGTATTTTTAAGCATTTGTGGATGGCGAGTTGTGCAAGGTGGCTAACAACTTTGTTTGAGATCTTTATTGCATGTGAGAAATTTACCACCTCTAGAATCTTGATTGCATGTAATATGCAAGTACCTATGAGGGATCAAAATGTCGTTCCTCACAAGGTCAATGAATAATTTGATTCCCCTTCAATTTATTATTTTACTTTGTTTTATTCCAATGTACGATAGAGATTAATTATGCCATTAGCCCAAGGAGCTTTGGTCTAGCAGTAACTGGAATCAGTTGTTGTGACAATGACCAGGTTCAAATTTTGGAGGGCACGCCCCTCTCATGTGTGGGGTTTTCTGCGTGTGGCTATTGATTTTTGATGCAACCTTTGGGCATGTTATTGAATGAATCAATCAACCATATGAAATGAGGATTTCAGCTCTAACCAATATCGAAATGCTAATATAGTATAATAGTGTATAATAATCTATTTGAGATACTGATTTAGTTACTTACTAGTTTGATAATTAAAATTTCAACATCTTGTTTGAAGTCACAGACTTTTGCTATCTATTGGTTTGATCATGTCAGGTGATTTTTTCCACCTTTCACAAAAAAATTGGCATTTAAATGTAGGATGATGTCTTTACTCTGTCATTATGATTGTTTTATTGTAGATCACACTCTTTTAACAACTTAATGGTAAATTATCTACTATCAATTCATTAGCTTTTGCAGCTCACACTCTTTCATCCCTTATATTACTAATAAATTTCAAATTAACAAGAAGTCAATCGAT
>APFE031376416.1:0-16217 GCA_000404065.3 Pinus taeda
TTTTCCCACATAAAATAAACTTTTCTCTGCATAAATTCCGTGAACTTTTCTCCTGCGTACTTCTTAATTCTCATCATATTGAGAGCCATGCCATGGGTGTTGCCATCAAGTACAACATCTGTAACATATAACCATACCAGAAACATAATGCCAACATATTCTTCCTCCTCTTTAACCCCTTCCAATAGTCCTAGCAGTAGTGGAGGACTGAACTTAAGGCCAATCCAATTGGCTTTCATGGTTTGCATTGATTGTTTATATAAGGGCACTCTCATCATAGCCTCCCTCATTCTGGTTGGGGAATGATATTCCCTGATCTTTAGGCTATGTGACAAGGTATTCCACCTTCTCATGCATGCATGAAGGCACTTATCACCAAATAGTCTCTCCATATCCTCAAAATGAGTGATAGCTTGTGTTTTTCTATCAACATAATCTGGGAGGACTTGAGGATTGTCTGCAAGGTGTTGATGGGCATAAATGAGATCTAAGGGGTTTCTGGTTCTGCCCTTATCATGAGGGGTTCACTTAGCTCCTTTGTCACGATCCTTTGAATTTCCACTGCCCTCTTATCTTCATAGTTCAACCAGGAAGCCTTAGTCATGAGCTAAAGGTCTCCTAGTATAGCATTCAGATCCCACAAGTTCATGTTTGGTAGTGCCATATTATGGAGGTAAAATTCTGCTAATTTGGCTCTATCCTCGGTTGAACTATTATCACATAGATGCATAAACTGCTCATAATTCTCGAATGGGATTGTGCCCCTCTGGGCCAATGTTTTGATCTGGAATTTGAGCCTTTGGTCTTTGAGATATAGTGCATAGGATTTAGCTGGTTGTATACATTATAAGGCCTCCATTGCCCAGCTAGCCATGCAAGTCATCTGAGCTTCCTTTTCCTGCAACTGCTGTCTCAAAATCAACACTTCAGTTGCTACCTAAGATTCCTTTTCTTACTGCTGTTTCATCAACATTTCATCATTGGTCTGTGGCTCTTCCTCTCGTTGTTGTTTCTCTACTACTTCCTTATCTGTTAGGGGACCTTTGTGTTGTTGTTGTCCTTCAAAAATTGGCGACTTGTCTCCCCCTTGAGTTTCCCGTTCCTGTAACTTCTTTTTCAACAACTCATTTTCTTCCTGTAGTTGGGCTCTTCTAATGCTCTCGGTGTGTCTTACCATTCCCAACTCCCTTCTCAATTCTCTCATCTGTTCTTCCATGTGTCCTATATCTTCCACTCCTTTAGATTTAGCAATCTGCATCTAGGTGTGGGTTCTGATCCTTTCTTGTTCTAGTTCAAAGAAAAGAGGCACATTGAATTTCTATGGGATGATCTTACCACCTTCTAGCAGATTGTAATATGAGCCTAAATTAGGCTACTGGCTTGGCTCAAGTATCTCTTTGGCCTTGCCTTCCTCTTGTGACTATTCTACTGCCTTCTCTTCTACTTGTTTAGTTTCTTTTAGCTTGGCAAGTGTTTCTTGTAGAGAGGTTTGAGCTTGCTGTAGGACTGCTTTGGAGTCCATCACTTTGATTCTTTCGTTCCAGGTGGAGGTTTTGGGATTCCCTATTTCATAGGTAATAGAGATCTTGGAGGGAGATTCCTCCTTCTTCTGAACAAGTGCATCTTCAATAATAATGGGTACTTTGGATGGTGGTTGGGGCTTGTCCACCTTAATCTTGGTGCTCCTTCTAGCTTTGAAATACATGGATGTTTCTCTTTTTCTTTTTCCCTTTTATTTTGCTGGAGTGCTCAATGCAGCAAGCACAGCTGCTACTTCTTTTGCCAATGTTTCAGGGGATGTTTCTTTCTGCTGTTCTCGCACAACTGCTACTTCTTTTGCTAATGTTTCAGGGGATGTTTCTTTTTGCTGTTCTCTCCCTTCATCTTCTGCAATCTTTTCTATGTCTGTTGTTTTTTCTTGTGTCTCTACTATCTCTGGTAGTGTCTTCTCCTTTCCCTACTAGGTCCCTGCCTCTCCTATGGCAATATTTTTCTGGGCCTTCTTGGGTTTTTTCTTCTCAACTTCTGTTATTTTCCTTTTCTCTGTTTTTGAGGCTGTTTTCTTTTCCGCTTTAGGTACAACAGTGGATTTGTCAAGTTCCTCCTCTTCTTTCTGCTTCTCCTCGGTTTCTTGTTCCTCATATATTTGAATACTTTGTGTCTTCTCATGAGTTTCCTTCTCAATTTCCTCTTTCTCTTCCTCCTCCTCACTGCCAGATGGGCTCATATCCTCAGTCAAAGTTTTGATGTCATCTCCCCTAGACATATTCTTGAAAACTTCCCAAGCTATGGGGATGGTGTATGTGTGTAGGGCATCTTCCACCAATAGTTTAATGAGGCCATGGTGGGCCAGCTGGTCTGGGACCCCTGCATTCAACTTGGTGCCACATTCTATTAATGATTGGAGGAGGAAATATGGGAGGCTGAGTTTCCTAACTAGAGGTAGGTCTATCCCATACCTCAATTCATGCAATAATCTGAAGTGATAACCATAAATTATACTGAACCTTCCTTCATAAGTGATATATTTCATTATCTGGTAGCTGACTTCACTCCATGGAGGAGGTAAGCTTGTCCTTCTGACCCCATTTTTATCCTCTACAAGATGCTCCTCAGGTTGAAAAAATGTCTTCTTAGCAACCTGTCCCAATGTTTTTTCCTCCTTTCTCCAAGGGAGCCCAAGTGGAAGACCGGTGATTCTACTAATAAAATCAGGTGTAAGCTCTAGGATTAGACCCCTGATGCTGACTGTAGCATGTGTTTTCAAATGGGGTCTTAAGGACATCAAAAATTCTTCAGTCACCTCATCATCATATTCATGAATTCTTTCAAAGAAAGACATCCAGTTTTCCCTGGTGAAGAGGGCCACCACCTCGCGGTGCTCATGCAATTTGTTGGAGTTCAAAGGCTCCTTCCTTATAAAACCTCATGGCATGCTTTTTAGTGGTTTTTTAAAGTGCTCAGGTGAGAAAAAACAACAATTTTCCAAAATCAGAAACAGAGGGACAATTGAGTTTTGTTTCTTTTCTGAAACTGTATGAGGAACTCCTCGTATGCTTCTTCTTCACAACACCAATTTGCAATTTCCCCTTTCTTCAAACTGTTCTCAACCTGAATTTGCTTCTTGGTTCTTGGAAGAAATTAATAGTTTGACAGAATAGGGACTATATGAGATAGTGGTTTTTCACAGAGTAGACAGACTTGCAATTTCGTTTCCTTCCTAGGTTCGATTTCTATGATGGCATCCCCCTTTCTTTACAGCACAATGTGAGGAAGAAAAAAAGGCAAATTTTGAATGTAGAGAAGGAAACGGAGAGACTGTGTGGAACTCAGAAAAGACACAACAGACTTTTGAATTTCTCTTTCCTTGCTTTTCTTCAACAAATATTCTATTTTTAATCCACCACCTTATCTTGACATATCGTATGTAGAGCAACTTTTCGAGCCTACCTCATTCCTAGCTCGAATTTTACAAAAATTCCGACTTTTTCTGCTGCAGAGTTGCTCTTTGTCCTTCCTATAGAAATCCTCCTGTAGACCGTGTTCCTGCTCCTATAGAATGCGGTAGTGCTCTTGGAGAACCTGATAGGCGGGAGGGTTTTGAAAAGCTAGCAGAAAATGCCTGGTTCGTTGTTCTGAAGGTGGTAGATGAGTACTACAGTCAAGGATATATTAAATGAAAATGAAACAAAGGGTGGTGGAATCCTAGACCACACTACACTTAACTGTTGGCATAATCCGCGATGAGGAGGTGTGGTGGTCAGATGGGTACGTTATCCCCGTCTGGACCATTGGTCCTACGCTAGTGTAATTATGGTTCTTCATGTTGCCTAACCACCATCACCTTCCTTACTCCCGTTATACGCCGCCACCACTACCAATTTCAAATGTTTGCTTCCCGAGTTGACATGCCACACGTGTTGACTGTGTATCTGATCAGCAATTTTAATTGGACGTGGCTCAATTGAATTCCACGAGGCTGTGTAAATTGAATGAGGGTGGCTAGTTAGCTGGCCACTAATTCTTCTTAATCGTGACCATTATCATAGTTCATGCACTCTTGAAATAACATTCATGCAATTGAGGAATAGGTTTAGCCACTTACCTGCTTAGTCGTTGTTGTGCTATGCATGCTTCGGACTTTGGCACTTCATCTCCTTGTTTGCTGCTGGTGGTGGTGCTCTGCATGCTTAGCCTTCAGCTTATGCTAATGATTTCTTGATCGAGATTCATTCCTTACATGCTTCATACATCCTACTGCACTGACCCTGTCTCTGGAGTTTGTTTTTCAAAGGGATCAGTTGCTACAGGAATCTTACAGGATTTCCCGTAGCTGCTTCTCCTTCTGAAATTCAAGGTGATGCTCGAGCAGGCTTTTAAAAAAATCAGCTGACAAAGGTTTTGAATGAAAGAAATAGAAACTGGGAGTTATCAGGTAAGATTAAGCGAGAAGAATGCTGCTATTTTATTTGTCATCATTTTTTGTGTGTTTACATAATGAAAGAAGCAAAATTTCTATATTTTGTCTGTGTAGGGAAAGAAATGCAAGTGGAAGTGTGAGTGCACAGGGGTGGAATGGAGAGTTAGGTGGATGGATGGTGGCAGGGAGGTCCATAGGCCTTATAGACAAACTTCCAGCCCTCGAGTCCTTTTCTAAACTTGATTTTAGCCTTCATGTAGTTTCTATAGGATCCTCTTGTAGAATACACAGAGTTTCCTATAGGATGCAGAATTTTCAAAACAAATGAGACTGAGGTCTGGAAAAGGATAACGGTGATGGAGGGATGGAACATGAAGGGTGTATGTAGCCTGGACATGTCTTTTCTCTTGTGTGACCCTCTCACAACCTGCAGTTTATTCAAAAGAAGTTAGGTTTTGTTTTTCTTTTCTCTTTTTTTTTTGAGACAGCTGGGGAGCCTCCAGGAGGTTTTCACCCCCACTACCTGCCCTGGGCGCCTCCAAGAGGTTTTCACCCAGGGATATTTTATTCTTTTTTGGTTTTTTCCTCTGTTTTCTTTTTCTCTGTTTTTTGTTTTTTTGTTTTTTTCTTGTTTTCTTTCTCTCTTTTCTTCAAGGTGTGGGTGGAGTGGAGACAGAGACCTATTCCATTACCGACACTATTTTTTCCCAGGTTCTTAATGAACTCTTTCTTGGAAATGGGCTTCCTGTAAATCTTCAATATATGCCCATTGACGAGCATGGGAATGGATTCTTCATCTATGGTTCGGATAAGGATTGAACCATTATCATTGAATTTTTCACTGTATATGGTCCCAGCCATATTGTCCTCAGTTTGCCCTTGAAATATTTGTATCTTGAATCATACAACAACGCCCAATCTCCTTGCTGGAATTGTTTTTCTTTAAGGTGTCTGTCATGCCATATTTTTCTTTGAAGTTGGACAACCTCTGAGTGGAGTAGGGTCTGCGTTCTCTATTCATCCAATCCATTTAGCTGAAGCAACCTTTCCTTTTGTGCATGGCTGAGATCTAGGTCCAGCTGAGCTACCATCCTTAACGCGTTATATTCAAATTCTATTGACAACAGAGTCTTCTTCCCATAGACCAACTCATAGGGTGTAAACCCTATGGTGGTTTTCTAGGTGGTGTTATAGGCCCAGGTGGCCTCAACCAATCGATCTGCCTAATCTTTTCTGCTGCTGCTCACTAGCTTAGTCAAAATCCCTTCCAAAACTCTGTTGGTGACTTCCACCTGTCCATTTTCTTGTGGATGATAAGGGGTGGAAGTTCTGTGCTTAATCTTGTGGTGTGTGAGTAGCTCTTCAACCAAATTGGAGGTAAATTGACTCCCTTGATCTGTAACTAACTCTCTTGGGTAGCCAAACTTGTAGAAAATATTTTCCCTTAAAAACTTAGCTACTTTTTCTTCTGTTACCACTTTGATCACCTTTTTTCCTGCCCATTTTGTCAGATAATCAGTACACACAATGATGTAAGATTTCTGTTTTGAAGGAGGGTTGATAGGACCCACAAAGTCCATGCCCCACTTCTCAAATGGCTCAATAGTCACTTGAGGTTGTAGGGGCATCTCATTCCTTGGAGTCGTTTTCCCCATCCTTTGACATCGATCACATTGGCTGATGTATCTCCTGAAATCTTGATGAAGAGTGGGCCAATAGTAACTTGCCTACAAAATTTTGAAAGTAGTCCTCTTTGCTGTAAAGTGGCCCCCACAAGGCCCATCATGACAGGTTAAGAGGATGTCAAAGACTTCCTCCTCCCTGACACATCGCCTCAAAATATGATCTGGGCCAAGTTTAAAAAGATTTCCCCTAATCCAAGTGAATGGGGTGCTTTTCCTCACGATCTTGCTCTTCTCTTTTGAGGACAGGTGTGGCGGAAACTATGCTAAAATCAAGTAATTTTCTATATCAGCGAACCATGGAGAGAGTACTAAAATAGCAAATAAGTGTTCATCTGGCATTTGATCATCCAACATTCCTTCTTCACCTGCAGGAAAATTTAGTCTAAATAGAAAATTAGCAACAACATTTTTCTTACCTGGTGTATCAACAATAGTCAAATCAAATTGCAGCAATAAAAGTAACTATCTAATGATTCGAGCATTTACATCTGGTTTATTCATTAAATACCTAATTGTAGCATGATCAGTGTGTACGAATGTTTGATAGCCAATGATGTAGTGTATGAAGTTGTTTAGGGAATGGACTGCAACTAGGAGCTCCTTTTCGGTTATAGTGTAGTTTAATTCTACCTTGGACAGGTTCTTACCAACAAAATATATGGCATCAGGCAGCTTCTCTTCAAATTTCCCTAAGGCTACTCCTATCACTTTGTTCGAGGCGTCTATGTGAATGTGGAAAGGTAGGGCCTAGTTTGGGCCTCTCAAGATTGGGGCAGTTACTAGCTTACCTTTCAAGGCATCCAGAGCCTCTTGACAGTTGTCATTCCATATAAACTCAGCATATTTTCCCAAAAGACCAAACAATGGAGAGGCTAGCTTACTAAAATCTTTAATGAATCTTCTATAATAACTTGCTAAACCTAGAAAACTCTGAACATCTCTTACCTTTTGAGGAGGTGGGACCCTTTAGATGATAGCAATCTTGTTGGGATCCACCTGTAATCCTTGCTGAGAAATTGTATGACCTAGCACGGTCCCTTCAGTCATCAGGAATTCACATTTTTTAGGACTGAGGGATAGGTTCATCTCAATGCACTTGGCTAAAACCTTTCCCAGGTTAGTTAAAGCTTCCTAGAAGTTAGAACCATAAGGGGTAAAGTCATCCATATACATCTCCACTGAATCATGAACCAGTTCAGCAAATATGCTCAGTACTACTCTCTAGAAAGTGGCGGGAGCATTGCACAACCCGAAAGGAAGGGCCCATTATGCAAAAGTACCCCATGGACAAGTGAAAGTGGTCTCATCTTGGTCTTCCAGGCTGATTTAGATCTGGTTGTACCCGCTAAACCCATCTAGGAAGGAGAAGAACTTCTACCTTGCCAGGGCATCTAACACTTGATCTATGAAAGGCAAAGGGAAATGGTCCTTCTTGGTGGCCTTGTTCAGTTCCCGATAATCTACACAGATTCTCCACTTCCCATTTTTCTTTGGCACTAGCACCAAAGGAGAAACCCATTCGCTATCAGAGATGGGGTAGATGAATCCTTCATCCAACAACTTTTGCAGTTCTTCTTTGACAATGTCCTTAAGGGATGGATTCATCCTCCTTTAAGGCTACTTGACTGGTTTACAATCTTCTTTAATGTAAATGTGATGAGTACAGACTGAAGGGTGGAATCCCTTCATCTCCTTATAACTCCAAGAAAAAGCATCTAAATGATTCTTCAATAATCTACATAGTTCTTTCCCCTGAGAGGTGGATAGGGATGAGTTGATCTTCAAGGTTTTCCCTGGGCTAAATTCCACATTCTTAACTCAGAGGGAGGTCAGATCAGCCACACAAAAATCAATTAAAGGATTAGCTTGGGTTTCTTCCACCAGCTCTTCTAAGGGCAACACACTAGTGGGTGGATTCTGAATCAAGTTCTTAATAAGATCATCCTCGGTTTGTGAACCCTCCATGGTATCCTCTACTGTACACAATGGTGTGGAATAGATTTCATCCTCATCTTCCTACTCCAACCAGAGAGGTAAATCATGTTCTAGCAGAGGTTGGGCAGGAGGATAGAGGACTAGTTGTCTAGACATATGCCCATTCTTGATTGTCATGTTCCCAGCTCGACAACTGATGTAGGCATTTGCAGTAGCCAACCAAGGTCTTCCCAGGATGAGAGGGTACCTAGTGAGCTTTGCCTTTGGTTGTAGAACTAACAAATCAGCAGGGTACTCCCAGGAATCAATAGAGACCATGACATCTTCCATAATCCCCTCAAGGGTCACGGTGGAGCGGTCTGCCAACTGCAGTACTGTGGAGGTCTTTCTTAGGGAACCTTGAAGGTTGAGTTTGAGCATAGTGTCCCTAGTCATTACATTAATGGCAGCCCTTAGATCAATCAAGGTATGGGATATTATGGTGCCATTGATGTGGACATCGACTACAGGACTCCCAGGGTCAAGATATTTAGGACAAATTACCTGTCCCAACATTAGGTCGGATAGTTGCCCTATGACATTGATAGTTGGGGTATCTCTCCTTTGCCTGCCTGGGTGTCTGAAGCACTTCTCCTTGATCATCTTGTTGTATATAGGTACATCCTTTATGGCTTCAAGAAGTGGTATTTTCACACATAACTGTTTCAGTTCTCCCAGAAGTTCAGTTTCTTCTGGGGTCAGTTGTGTGGTTCCAGTCAGTCTCTTAGGAAAGGGTGGAATGATGTTGGGTTCACTTTCCTATTTTTCCTCAACCTCCTTAAGAGGAGGAGGTTGGCTATCTGGGAGGATCTTCCCAGATCATAGTTTAATCTCCTGAATTTCCATGACATAGGTTGGGCATGATGTTTCCCCAATATATACTTGCTGGGCCTATCAATTGTTGGGGTTCGAGTTTGGTTAAGCAAGTATTTGGGGTTGTCTTGGAGGAATAGGAGATAATGGTTGTGGTTGAGCAGGTGGTGGAGGCAAAATAGTGAGAGTAGAGTTATACTGGGGCCTCCATCCCTGATGAGGTGCATTCCACTAAGGTTGTGGCTAAACATAGGAGTGAAACGAGTGAGCAATTGGCGGAGCCTAGTATTGAGGACGATATGACCAAGGAGGGGGTGTGGACCAAGAAGGATGAGTAGGGGGCCCCAAGAAGGCATGGAAGTGGCTTGACTGGGGTGGTAATAGCTCTGGGAGGTCCTTTGCATTCCCTAATGGTATGGTCTGGGTCCATGTAGCCTCCTTTGGTTCATGAAATAGAGTGTTTTAGTTGCTCCTTAAGCCCCTTGATATGCAACTTTGATTCTGGGCAAGGAAGGGCATTGGTTCGTAGGATGGTCTTGTTCACAGACTACACACACTTCTACAGAGTGCAGTGGACATTCGTTCCTAGGATGCTTTCTCGTGCACCTAGGACAAAAGATGGCCAAAGCTCTCTTGGCTTCCTCTTGTTTCCTTTTGATATGGAAGGTATCCATTTGCATGGCAAGGGTCTACCTCACCTTGCTCTTGAAATCTTCCAGTTGATTCTCAAGTTCATTTCTAAGGGATGAGCTGGATGAAGATGTACTAGCTAATGGTTGACTTCCCCTACCTCTCTTCCTAGTTAACCTGGAATGGTTTCTAAACACAGTCTTTATGTCATCATAAGGTAGTTGGTATATGTCTCCCCCATCCAGCAAATGGAGGGTATCTAGAAGGTCTTCAGGGACTCCTCTGAGCAGAACCAACTTCAAAGATTTAGGGTCAAGTGTGCACCTGGCCCTTTTATAACTCAGTTGAAACCTTTCTTCATAGTCTTCCAAAGATTCATCACTACTGATGGTCATTCAGAACATTTATTCCTTGGTTTCTTTTGACCTGCAATAGTCTCGGTATTTGTTGTTAAAGGCTTGCCTCATCTGAGCCCTAGTTGTGATACTGTCTAGGTAACCGCATGAATTAGCGTAAGGTTTCATCCTTGAGGGTAGAAGGAAACAACTTCAACTTCTGCTCGTCTTCTGCATAGTCATAGGTTCGACAAAGAACAACAAATTCAAACAAGAAAGTATTAGGATCTTTGGTAGTCAGTCCATGGAAGTGAGGTAAGGCTGAAGGATTTATGTTTTTCATTTTTGTGTTCCCATTGGTCTCCCGGATAGAAAAGGCACCTTCTATTCTTTCCCCATTCCCTCTAATGTTTCTGTTTTCAGCCATGGTCTCAGGAGGAATGTTTTCTCGCTCTTCTTCTGTTATAGGATCTTCATATGTCTTTGGAGGTTCACCTATAATATCTTCTAGATCGCTGCCACCAAAGTAGAGAGAAGGGTGACTTAGTGACGTGTTGAGGGTGTTGGGTAGGAATTTTCCTAAATTGTCTCTATTTCTATGAGGCATGAAAGGAAATCTCTTTTTTTTTTGGATTTTTGTGTTTCTTTTTCTGCTTGTTCCGGCAAAAACTGAAATGGATTGAACAAAAAATTGCAGCTAACTAAAATAAACCTTGTTGAAATGAAAATTGCCGAATTGAAATGAAAGAAGCAGATGTCTAATCTACTTTTGCTGAAATGAAATTGCAGAATTGAAATGGAAGCAAGAAATGTCTAATCTACGCTTGCTGAAATGAAATTGCAGAATTGAAATGGAAGCAAGAAATGTCTAATCTACACTTGTTGAAATGAAATTGCAGAATTGAAATGAAAGTAGGAAATGTCTAATCTATGCTTGCTGAAATGAAATTGCAGAATTGAAATGAAAGCAGGAAATGTCTAATCTACTCTTGCTGAAATGAAATTGCAGAATTGAAATGAAAGAAGGAAATGTCTAATCTACTTTTGCAGAATTGAAATTGCAGAATGGAAATGAAACAACTATTCTACTTTTGCGGAAATAAACTACTTAGTAGAATGTTGCAGTAGAAAATAGAAGAAAAATAGTAATCACAAATACTCTGATGCTTCCCTGGCAATGGTGCCAAAAAGAGTGGTGAGCTCTAATGTTGCAGCAATAATGCTGCAACTCCTAGGGCTCCCTTGTTTACTTTTATCAACCTGGTATTTCGTAACAAACTTGGAAGCGATGTTGCTGTATGCACAAGTACTAGCTCTTACTGCAGGCTATCACTTGATCAGCTGGCACAATTTCACTAGGAACTTAAGCCAACTTCTATGAGTTCTTAGAAGAAGCTTTTATTGTGACGGAAGAGAGCTAATTCTACAGGGGCTATTATACTTACAGAAAGAGAAGGAAAACTTAAATGAAATACAAACCCTAGAAAACCCTAATTTTGCATGAAAAGAGGTAGAAACTACTGAAATGGGTGCCATTAACTTCTAAAAAGGTACATTGCATTTACTCAAGCTACTTCTAAAGAGAGATGGAAAGAAATCATATTTTTGTATTTTTTAGGTATTTTTATGTGGGATTATTATGCTTATGGTTTGACTGATTGAGACTGTGTAGAGTTTTGGTGGAAAAAGGAGGATGGAGTTGGCTTTTGCAGATGGTGAGGAAGGTGTGGAGGGGTCCTAAGAAGTCCCCAGTACCCTTCTAGAGACTTCCATTGCGATCAGACTTCGAAAAATCGCTCGCATGAACTTCTACAGGAGGCTGCAGGGGATCTACAAGAAGTTCTACAAGAGGAGGTCGAAAGTGGTTTTTGGAGGTTTGAAGGAGAAAAAATGGTGGGAAAATGGAAATTAAGGCTGGATAAAGGTGTTTGAGGGTCTAGGACTCTGTTAATGAAGGTCAGAAATGAAGGAGAGGGTTGGATTTGCTCAAAGGGGAAGAAAGCAACTTTGCACAAAAACGTGGAAATTAGGGAAAATTGGCGACATGAGGCGAATGAATGGGGAAATATTGAGATATGAACTGGTACAGGCTGTGCTATGGAGGAATGATAAGCTGGAGTGTTCTACAAGTGAGTTGCACTCTCATTTCCCAAAACTGACCAAAGCAAAAACTGAAAAACAGAGATGTCTATTTTGACCTAAAATCTAACCTAAAAACAGGGTACTGCTGAACAAAATTTGATGAACAGAAAGTTATGCGAGAAAGCCATGGTAAATAAACATAATATGGTCTAAGTGTGTGGATCCAAGCAAATATCAACTTCTCCAACTTAAAACATCACACTAGCAATTGCATGAAAGGCAAAAACTGTGTTTTTGGTGGCAACAGTAGTGCCTTGACCTCAAGTCTTGGTCCCAAGGAGGGAGAAAGGAGATCAAGACCTGCTAGTAGCCTTTTTGGATATTTCTTTGTTACTACAACAAAATACTCAAGCAACTTGAAGCAAGAACAACTAATTTAATCATAAAAAACAACCTATTTTACCAAAGCAAGATTTGAACCTAAACATCAGAAATCAGCTTATGAAATGCAAGAAAAAACATATAAATACACAAAGGAGGTGCTGAGAAACTTATTTTGGGCCCTAACCCAAGAGATTCAACCCTCTAGAAAAGATCAATGCTGGTTCAAAGCTGGATTCATCTTCATTGATAAAAAAAAATAGTTACATCACAAAACTGTCTGCAAAAAGAGCTCGAAAATGAGCTGAGTACAAGACTTCACAAAAGTGCAAAAATAGACTATCAAATGGCTAACCTACTAAGGCATGAAGCCTTGTTATTTATACAAGTGAGAACTCCCAACAGTTCCCCTAAACTTAAGGAACTCGACTACCTAAAACTAGAGATAACAACAACCCCACTTGAGTTGCTCGGCTACCCCTTGGAATCATTGATGTGGTGGCCTTTGTACTCTGAGCTACTGATGGAGAACTCGAGGAAGGGGTCATTAATGTAGGAGACACCCCTCATATAATTCCTCAGCCCTGTTTCCTCAAAGTTGGCTGTCATTCTGCTCATAAATGCCTGCTCCTTGTCCAAAAATTGTCCAAAAATATGCAATAAACACTCGTTAGACTATGTGGCAAAGTGACTATCCCCATTCACTCAACTGACATAAATATATTAAAGAAATGCACAAAACTATGGATAATGGTGGATTAAATGGAAATAGTAGGCAAAATGATCCCATATAGTTACCCATTTCTAGGGCTCATCATAAGCCTCTCTTTTTCCCACGCAAAAGCTAGTTGGATTTTTGGAGCAAGTGTGAATAACCAGCAAGTCATTTATAACTTATAGCTTTCAAGTGTGTGTTTGAGGGAGAATAGTGTGATTTTGGTGTGGCTTGAGGCTAGAGGGAAAGAGGCCTTAAACTTCCATTTGTTGGGGCTATCCATGAAGTGCTAGAAGAAGTGTGGGAACTTGAATACATCGGAGGAGACCAACAATGTCAAGGCACTGGTTGTAATCTATTTCAGATTTATATTAATGCAACTATCGATTGATTTCCTACATGGAGTTTTATTTTACATCTTTATGGATTAGTGTTCCTTGACCTATTAAGTAGGCTTAATACAATATTGTATGCTATCACATTTGTTGTTGTTGTTGTTTTCTTTTTCCAGGTATTCGAAGGAAGGAAATGAAAGATAGATGGAGTGAGGAAGCAGGATCACCACCAAGTGGAATAAAATTCTAAGAGGTAGGCCTTCTTAATTGATTCTAGATTAAGGATATTTTCCATAGATTTTTTGTTTGTGGCTAGACTCGCTCTCTTGGGATAGAGGAATTGTTTATGTCCACACTGAGAATTTACCCGTACCACAAGGTTGTTCACCCATACTTGGTCCAGCTGTAGGTTGAGCCGCTTCTCCTTGAAAATTACGTATTTTTGGAGGGAAACTAGCCTCCCCTCCAGAAATTCCACAATCCTATCTAGCAGCTTGCTGGGCTCTAGGATTGCGCAATCCTACCTGCCAACACTCCCGTTAGGATTTGCGCAAATTTCCCCAACAAGGCTGCTCAACCATGAATTTTCACATATCTGGGCAATATTCAACCATGCTACCCAAAAATTGTGCAAATATCTAGGCAGCCAACCCAGCTCCCATCCAAAAATGTGCATTTTTCTCGAGCAGTCGAGCAGTCTCTTGCATGTGCAGCTGAGTTTATCAGTTCCCTCTGGGACTGAGAAAAATAGACTTGGATGCATGGGCTACTTCTCCCAAGGTAGCATGCAAAGGAATCCCTTGTTTTAGGGATCTATGCTTAGCAGTTGGAGGCTACATGCAAGGAGTAATTCCAAAACCTCCCATCGAGTGTCGCTTCCCCTTGATTCGTGGCATGCGCATCACAACTTTGATGCTATAAAAAATCATTAACTGGATGTTGCAAAGTTCATTCCTCACATCAACCTTGTAGCTCTGACATCCCACATCACATCTAGGAGAATTCGACACTTTCAGCTCAACTATTTTGCGGGTAAACCTGCTTCCCATGCCTTATGCTACATTTCTGTCACTTTTTGTGTTTTCTCTTATGGGAGTACTGTTTACTTGATTTATTTGAGCGCTTGCTATTGATTACATATATACTAGCTTATCCTAGATCTAGTTAAGTTCTCTTTCCTATCTCACTTCTATCGCATGCATGAAACTGTTTTGCACAGATGTTCGCCCAACCGACGAACTACCTCACCCACATGCACGTTGACATTTTTGCTGAATATTTCATTCATGTTTTGCATGCACTGTCAATCAATTCTGCTATCACTTAGTGTCGCCATGCATTTACTGTCTTAGTTGTTTTCATTTGCCTGTCGGCGAGTTGGGCCAACATTTGCCTAGAATCTGCCTTCACCAAGGTTGCATTGTGCAATCTGGGGAAGGAAGGCTCACCTTCCTCTCTAGATTTGTGCATTCATGCCCAACACTAGCCTCTAGGACTATTTTGCACATTTCTAGAGGATAGTGGTTGCTTGGCACAAGAAATTACGCAAATCTATCCCTAGGCCAGCAGTCCTTCCCAACTGGAATTGTGCATTGAGCAATCCCAGAAGTCAGTAGCCAGAGTGGACAACACATTGCACAGTTCTAGTAGTCAACCCGTTTCCCAATAGCCTAGACTATGCCTTGTGTAGGCTTGGTAGTCGATCTCCCGACCTCCTGGCCAAAATTATGCAACCTTCATGAAGATGGACCCAGGTATGTTTCAAGTCAGTTCTCATTTTCATTTTTATTTTTGACTGATAGATTCTTGCCATAAGTGTTTCCATGTCTCCAGGTATCCCAAGCATTCACCTGCCTCTCAACAGTACTGATACAATGGTTTCCAGGAGAGTAGAGACGAAGACACTGTTTAGAGCACACTTAGGGATGCAGTCAATCAAGTGTCCATGGACCTGCCTACCCATGAAGACATCAAGTGGTCCATAACAAGGACATCAAGATATGACAACAACAACATCACAACAAGAAACATCATGAACAATAATTGAAGACAACATACCAAATGCAACGAATGCAAGAGGAGGGTTGTGGACAACACAGAGGCAGAACAAGGTTGCAAGCTCAAGTAGGTCCATCAATGATGAAAGCAACTTTGGAGACTCCGACTATGAAGTGACAATGCGACATGAAGATCACGCAAAGGTGAAAGATGGAACAAATAAAGAGTTGCATGTGCTGAAGCAACAATTAAGGAAGAACATGAAGCTACATAGACATACAAATGAGTTGCAATAGTAACATGAACAGTAGTGGGTGCAACATGCACTCACAGATGAAACTTCACCCGTACAAGTTAAGGATCCATCCTAGCAGTGACATAGAGTAGATATGGTG
The DNA here is from genome assembly GCA_000404065.3 of Pinus taeda. Taxonomy (NCBI): domain Eukaryota; kingdom Viridiplantae; phylum Streptophyta; class Pinopsida; order Pinales; family Pinaceae; genus Pinus; species Pinus taeda. The sequence goes on from APFE031376416.1 coordinate 15,764, forward strand.
AGCAATTTTGTTGATCACATGGAAGGGATTCAGCAGCGTGCATGTCATTGAGCGCATGCATGCAATCCAACCCATTCAACACACTCACGAAGGAGAAGACAAGAAGCAAGTCCAACTAGGGTTGAACATGTACTTTGGCAAGTTGATGCGCATGACCACCTGCACACACTTGAAGAGCAACAAAGACACTATGCATCATTGTGTTGTCAGTTCAACTGTACCTAAGAAGACCATGCACATGATAGCAGACAATTTGGATGAAGGGGTCGAACCAATGCACCGGTTGGAATGGAGGCAAGAGTTCGCTTCAGCAAAATGTCACCATGAGGTGCATGCACACCATCACGGATGACAAATCTTGGCATCGTCTCACCACCTTCACCATCACAAGCATGTCAAAGGGTAGGTCTCACCATGGTGAACCGAGTGCCAGTGATATCTTGCTTGGCTTGCT
>APFE031376417.1:0-13418 GCA_000404065.3 Pinus taeda
ATTGCATGTCCTCATGCAATCTATTACATTACTTTTGATACTTGAGATTTTTGGCTTAAGCTTTGCATGATATCATTTACTAATGTTTGCAAAGTGTGTTTGTTGAATTGCAACTTGGTTGGTTCTTGTGTTTCAACCATATTTTTTTTGTTGCATTCAATGTATGATCTTTTCATAATGATAATGTGATTTTTATTGCAAAGTGTTTTGGTTGGAATGCATCATAGTTGGTTCTTGTGTGACAACCATGATTGTGTTGGCATCCAATTAACTTTTAAGTACTTTTTACAAAGCCATTTATATACTCATGATGATGTAATAGTAAATATATTTGGAAAGTATGTGGGTTTCAGAATGTGATATATGAATATGGAAAAATATGAATGGGACAAAGTATGAATGTAAATATATCCTCCCCCCAAATTGATGGTTTTGGCAGTTGTGTGAAATGGGAAATGGAAGTGCTTTTTTTCCAAAAATTATCATTCTTATTTTTTTTCAAGGAATTAAATGGTTAAAAGTTAGAAAATATCTTACCTCAACTTACCCTTTCAAAAATGGATGAGAGCTGTGCATGTGTGGCTACAAAATTTTGATCATAGTCGTCTTCTCTTTGCTGTGAAAATGGTGGATGAAGTCGAAAAAGTGAATCTTTTATTGTTGTTGCATCTGTTGCTGTATCTTCTGTTGAATGTTCAAAATTTGTTGTTGAATGCAGTTGAAAATGTATAAGGCTTGGAAGGTATACAAAATTCAGAATTTACACTTTCCCCCCAACCTTATTTATTGAATTGTCCTCAAGTCATTTACATCAAAAAATGAAAAATAATGAAAGTAAATCTGCTTCCTCTGCTACAAAATGAAAGTAAATGTCTTCAAGTCTTCCACACTCGTTGGCACAATTCTTGTCATGTGAATAAATGTTTCGGTGTCGAACATAACAAGAAATTGTTAACTTAGTGGCTATTAATGGATGCCACTAGTCAACACGAGAGCTCCCATCTTTGATTTGGATGAGAGTCGAGGTGCCCCTAAGACATCTTTCTGAGCATGAATGAATTTGTTGTTGTCCAATACTTAGAAGCTTTGACGAACAAGGGACATTGATGTATTCCCATTGTTAATCAACATGATATCTTGCCCTTAAGGCATGCAAGCTTCAAGGTGTTTTTAGAAAGATATTTAGATTCAAGGACTATGGACTCAGTGATTTACATAAAAGCAGGATTTGATTTGCAAACTTGTAAATGGAAATGGAAATGGAAAAGGAATCTGGCAATGGAAATGGAAAGTGGCGCAAAAAGCTTGTAAGTGAGCTACTTGGTTTTATTTGTGGGTTAGGAATGTATAATGTCGTGTATGTAAAAAATAATGGATAATGACTCTTGCTGAGAAAAAGTGAATTATGGCATGCTTTGACAGGTGGTGGGATTTACAATTTTTCAAAAGAGGTCGAAAAATCTCAAGACTAACAAATAATATTTTTGGGATTTGTGCTAAAATAGCTGAGGTTGACCAGTGTTGACTAGCCACGTGTAGTCGTTGAATTCAAGTGTGGATAGGTATTTCATCATCCTTGTACACTTAGGAACAATCCCCAAGTCTTTGAATTTGCTAATCTATCATGCAACATATCAAACCATTAAACCCTTACAGGAAGTTACAAGAACTTATAATTTTCTGGAAATTTCGTTCTTATGATCATGGTCTTGTTCTTTAGAATTTCTCATGAAATTAGTTTAAATTTTTTTTTTGAAGACTAATTGTTGTCACAATTTAATCTCCTTAATGATTAGTTTATCATTTGAAACCCGCTAAAAAAAACTTGGCATAAAGAACATAAGTTTGTTCAAGAAGAGATGGTCATTCCCTTCCCGATTCTTACGCAAAAATTGTATGCCAAAACGAAACAGATTAAGGAATATCAAAAGCATAATTTTAGTCCAATTCATGATGTTAATAACCATCTATTTTTAATAAAAATAACCATGAAAAATAAATCAACTCCTTGTTTGTGTCTGATGATGCGTTGAATGTGCATGTAAAAGATTGGCATTATAGATTTGTTGTGTCCTGCAGATTAGTACGTTACATAAAAGCATACAACATGAAGAAGTTATAATTTTATTTCCAAAACAAGATAATCCTCAAAATGTTCTGTTGGCATTATGACATAGGTTTGGCGCTATGACACATGTATTTTCCTTGATGGAAACTCACTCAAATGACAAATCACAGTTCAGGCTCTCAGAATGAAAGAAAAAGATATATACACAGGTTCCTCTTAACCAAGTCACGTATACACGTGGGTTAGATGATCAAAAGGCGCGTATACATAAGCACATACTTTCATGCAAGGAAAAGCGTGTACATGTGGGAAAACTTATTTTTGGTCCATGATATTTAGTCCTCGGCATTTGAACCTATGGTTTTAGACCTTGGTATCTCGTCCAAAGTATTAAACCCAGGTATTGCACCCCATGTATTGGTTAATGGTTTTGGACCATGGTATTGAGTAAGACCTAAGACTATAAAGGGGAAGGAGATCATTAGGCAAATTCATTTCACTCAAGCATTGAATATCTTATGAAGAGCAAGATCTATAATACTGGTCATTGGGTTATGGTGCATAGCTGGATCTGAATCAAGGAGGAACCTAAGCGCTAGAAGAAGGATAAGTTTTATTGATGGGTAAAGATCTTAAGGCTTGAAGAGAAGTATCTTTGTGTGATTTTTGATCTGTTATATTTGGCGTATGACTTGATCTATAAATCTGATAATCTGGGCATAACTGATGTTTAAATATTTGAAAAGGGTAAATTATCTTTTATAGATCTGTACGCAGGTTTGGCATTACAAAGGCGCATATACATGCAGGTTCGGTAATTCAAAGAAGCGTATACGCAGGTTTGCCTTGGTACAAAAGTGTATGCACGCAGGTTTTGCATATTGAAATAGCGTACGTCTCACAAAATATGTTTTAGCTATGCTTGTATATTGCTGCAGTGTTCTAGGTTCAGAATTGGTGTTTGGTTACTGTTACTATTTTCTAGTTATAATATTCAGAGAAGTGATTGTTTGAATCAATTTTGGTTATTGAAAAGGAGATTGGTTGATGCATATATATTTGATGTTTGATTGATATTATTCATGGATCCAGTCTGAAAATTTATGAAACGTGGTCCTTGGAAGTAAAGAGAAGGTTGTAGCCTTCTGTAGGTCAGCACCTACGTACTAGTACATTAGCTAGTACAAGAGCTAAGGGGGTTGTAGCTCCCTTCCAGGAGAAGCTGGAGAACGAGTGAAGGTTGTAGCCTTCTATAGGTAGAAGCCTGCGTACTGGTATAAGATTGTACTAGTACAAAAATATTGTAAAAAGAAGTTTCTTATTAAAGGAAGATAGAGACGAATTGCAGTAGGCGGTTTTCACCCACATTGGGTTTCCACCTTATATCTTGTGTCCATGTGTGTGATATGTTCGGTTTTACTGCACCAATTTACTGTTCTTATAGTTAATGAAGTTTTGATGCATTGATTAAAGATCAACATTTAATAAAGCATAAGTTTACTGATATACGCTGGTTGCTTTAGACACAGTAGCGTATATATGCATTTTTCCATAACTGAAGTAGCGTATACAAATCTGATTGTGAATTGAAAAATAATTGAATTGATAATACTGATTCACCCCCCCTCTCAGTATTATTTCCAACAATTGGTATCAGAGCAGGTCCTTCAGAAGAAGTTTGATCGCTTGAAGGAAGATCTATCATCATGAGCAACTACAAAAAAGAGGCATCTATCAGGCCACCAATCTTTGATGGGAGCAACTTCGTCTATTGGAAGGTAAGAATCACAACCTATCTTCAATCTCTTGGTGAAGAAGTTTGGGATATTATGGAAGCAGGATACACATTTCCATCAGCAACTCCTACAGATACGGCTGGTAAGAACTAATATGAAATAAATGAAAAGGCTATCAATATTCTATTAGCGAGTTTATCTCAATCAGAATTCGTCAAGGTTATGTAGCTCAAAACCGCAAAATAAATATGGGACAAGATCGTTCTGAGCTATGAAGGAGACAATCAGGTAAAACGTGCAAAACTACAAACTCTCAGAATTCAATATGAAAATCTCAGAATGCACAATGATGAAAGTGTGGCTAACTATTTCTTACGTATAGATGAGATTGTTAATTGTATGAAAAACTTGGGTGAAGAAATAAAGGAAGTTACCTTGGTTGAAAAGGTTCTAGGATCATTGTCTTCTGAGTTTGAATTGAAAGTTTCTGCCATAGAAGAAAAGGAGAATCTACAGAGCATTACCATGTCACAGCTGCACGAAATCCTAACTACTTTCGAAATGAGAAAAGGGGGACCATCAGACAAGAGAGAAGTTGCATTCAAAGCTTTAGGAAAAGGAGATTAGAATGAGTCAGGACATATGTCAGAAGAAGAGGAAGAATCAAACTTTGTCAAGAACCTTCAACAGGGTTCTAGAAGATTCAAAGGTAAGCTACCTTTCAAATGCTTTGCTTGTGGAAGAGTTAGTCATTATGCAGCCAAGTGTCCTCATAAAGTTAAGCTTGACAAAGGTAAGGAACCAGTTAGATGGAACAAAAAACATAATGTAAGTAAGAAGAGCAATTATACACATGAAGACAGTGATGGATTTTCAATTAATGATGAAGATGAACAATGTAATGATTATAGACTTTTGATGGCTTTTGAAGATGATGATTTCTTAGATGCTATAGATGAAGATGATCTCTATGAAGAAAATTCTAAACTTAAAATCTGTTTAGAAGAAAAGAGTATGATCATAGATACTCTGACATTCCAACTTGTTGAAAAGGAAAAACACAATGAAAAGTTAGAATGTGAAATTGTGGGACTTAGAAAAGATATTGAGAAAACAAAAGCTCTTAATCTTAGATTTGCTAAAGGATCTGAAACTTTAGATGAGATTATGAAAGTGCAACATTCTCGTATGATCAAGACAGGTCTTGGATATTCTAAAGAAGCATCTCAAGCACAGAATCCATCCACCTCCAAAAGTTATCTTGATGCAGAAAGGAAAAGTGAACAGGTTGACAAGCGACAACAAAGGCATAAAGTAGATCACCAGGGAAATCAGGGCCAATCTACTTCAAGGATGAACATAGATCACCAAGTAAATCGGGGGCAATCTACTTCAAGGATGAACAGAAGCTACAACCAACCGCAGGTAAATCATTCTCAGTTGCCTCAAGAATGAATGTCTATGGAAACTACAATCACCTGGATGATAGGCTTGATAATCATAGGAATTTCTTCAATGGCCAAAGTTTCTCTTGTCACAACTTTGGACACAAAGCAACTCAATGTATTGCCTACAAGACCATCATGACCAGAGAAGCACGAAATCAAAGGAGTGTGACTGGGATCGTGAAAAGGACCTACAATAACTTTTCTGCTCTTGAAAATGAAACAGAATGTTCTATTTGTAATAACTTCGGTCATAAAGATTCTGAATGCAGGAGTAGGTTTCGGAAAACAACTCAGTAGGAGAAAGCTTCATTGAGTCTCAAAACCTGGAGAAAGAAAGAACCGCAACCAGAAAGATGCGGTATAGCCTTATATACGGAAGGATAGGAAAATCAGTGGTACATTGACAGTGGATGCTCGAAACATATGACAGGTGATAAAGAAAAACTTTAGCCATATAGTGCCTTAGAAAAGGAAAGGAAGGTCTCATTCGGAAATGACACCCCTGCACTCATAAAACGTAAAGGTTCTGTTCTTTTGAAAGAAAAGGTCAAAGCTGGAAATGTTATGTATGTTGATGGCTCAAAGCATAATCTATTGAGTGTCAGTCAAATGTGTTATCAAGGAAATGAGATAATATTTCGATCAAATGGATGTATTGTTCGTAAGCTTGATACAGGAGAAACAATGATCAAAGGCATAAGAACTCCAAATAATTTATGCATACTCAAGGGAGGACAACGACAATGCTATCTAAGCAAGAATGATTAACACTGGCTATGGCATAGAAGATTGGGACATCTAAGCTTCTCTCAGTTAAGGAAAGCATGCAAATATCAGGCGGTTCGTGATCTCCCTAACATCAGAATTCCAGACAATACAATATGCAAATCATGTCAGTTTGGTAAGAAAACCAGAACTAATTTTCCTAAGAAGGAAGGATCAGCTAGTAAGCCACTTGAACTTGTTCATATTGATGTATGTCGTCCATCCAGGAAAAGGTCACCTCGAGGAGAAGAATACTTCATATTCTTCATTGACGACTTTCCAGGATGTGTTGGATAGGACTCCTGAAGCATAAAGATGAAGCTTTCAAAAAGTTCAAAGCATTCAAAGCCTTGGTTGAAAATGAATCAGATCACAAAATCAAATGCCTTAGGTATGATCGAGGAGGGGAATTTACTTTGGTTGAATTCTTCGATTTTTGTGAAGAACATGGAATAAGAAGGGAATTCTCTACTGCAAGGACTCCTCAGCAAAATGGAGTAGTAGAAAGGATGAGAACGGTTCAACAAATGGCTCATGCTATGCTTGGTGAGTTTGGAACTCCTACAACCTTTTGGGGTGAAGCTGCATTTGTTGCCGTTACTATTCTCAACAAGACAAATGTCCGGGTAAACATCACTCAGACTCCTCATGAACTTTGGTATGGTAAGACTCCTACGGTAAAATACTTCAAAATTTTTGGAAGCAAATGTTACATCAAAAGGACTGATGAAAACCTTGGCAAGTTTGAACCTAGAGCAGATGAAGGCATTCTCCTTGGTTACTCTCCCCACAACAAGGGATACAAGTGTTACAATAAAAGACTTGGAAAAATTGTTGAAAGTATTGATGTAGTGGTTGACGAAGAAGGAAATATTCCTAGGTAGGTAAAATCCGAAGATTTTGAAGATGATGAGGACTATCCTTCAACATCAAATCAGAATTATGATGAAGAAGAAGCCTGTGAGGCACCAGAAGAACAGATAAGAGTAGAAGAAAAGAGTCCATACAGGTATGTTCAGAAGAATCATCCAGAAACCCAAATTTTGGGGTAGAAAGAGGCAGGTGTACAAACAAGAAGAACTATCTCAGAATCTTCAAGCATTTGAACATTGCTTTCCTCCATTGAACCACAAAATGTAAGTGAAGAATGCAAAGATGAATGCTGGGTCAAGGCCATGAATGAAGAACTTGAGCAGATTGAAAAGAATAATACTTGGGAGTTGGTTTCTAGATGAAATGATAAGCATGTCATAGGGACAAAATGGATATTCAAAAACAAGTTGAATGAGAACGAAGATGTTATTAGAAACAAGGCTAGACTTGTTTGTAAAGGGTATGCTCAACAAGAAGGTATAGACTTTGAAGAAACTTTTGCACCGGTTGCAAGACTTGAAACCATAAGAATGTTCCTTGCTCTTTCTAGCTTTCAGAAGTTCAATGTATTTCAAATGGATGTGAAATCTGCCTTTTTAAATGGAGACTTAGAAGAAGTGTATATTGAGCAACCAGATGGATTCATCCTTGGAAATGATCCAAAACTTGCATTCAAACTTAAGAAGGCACTCTATGGTCTTAAACAGGCTCCAAGGGCTTGGTATTATCATCTGGACAAATACCTCCATCAACAAGGTTTTTCAAAAGGATTAGCAGATAGATTTCTACAAATAAAAATTGATAATGATAAATTGCTAATACTTGTTGTGTATGTTGATGATATCATCTTTGGTATCAATGAAGAAGCCATGATTCAAAACTTTGCTTTGGTGATGCAGAAAGAATTTGAAATGTCCTTGCTTGGTGAACTGGCATATTTTCTTGGTTTATAAGTCCAACAAAATAAAGACGATAAATTTTTATCACAAACCAAGTACCTCAACCAGATCTTGAAGAAATATGGCATGGAAGATTCGAAACCAGTATGTACTCCTATGGTAACAGGATGCAACCTGTTTGGTCAATTTAGTGTGTCCTAAATTGCTACATTAATTTGTCAATCCAGGATTCGTAAGCTGACGAAGTGTGGCGCACTATATGTGCAAGATAACCTATCTCTTACTTTTTGTCGTTTTTGGTTTTTATTTGTTTTGGGGGTTTTTATCTTGGTTGGCTTCCTAATGTGAGAGGGAAATTCTAAAAGATAAGTATGGATATAAATGTTCAAGGCAATGATGTCCTTTATAATGATTTCCCAAACTTCAAACTTCAAAAGGGGTTTAAAACATGCAATGAAAAAATTAATTCCTAAAAGAAAATGAAAATGTGCCACTATACTAGTCAAATAAACAATGAACTATTGATCATGAAACCCATCATCCCCACTGCTGCTATCTAAATACAAAAGGAACCGTACCCAAAGAAATCCAAAATTGCAAGTAAAGTAAAACTAAAATCAAATTACTTCAACTCATATTCTGACCCCTCGCCATGAGTCTCGCTATGGCTTTCGGAGGTAATCATAAACAACTTGAGCAATCTGATATCTAATTTGCAGAAAAGTAAACTAACATCAAATTACACACTCATACTTCAATCCCTCACCATTAGTCTCGCTATGGCTTTCGGAGGTAACTGATAATGACATGAGCAATTTAATATCTAATTTGCAGAAAAGGAAACTAATATCAAATTACACACTCATACTTCAATCCCTCACCATTAGTCTCGCTATGGCTTTCGGAGGTAACTGATAATGACATGAGTAATTTAATATCTAAGCCAACTAATAAAGCCAATGAACAAAACTAAAATAAACAAAACAGAGCTCGAGAAAAACTAAGAAATATAAGTCAGCAGAAAGATAAAACTATTTCCATGTCATTAGTCATTGTAAAACTATGTGCAAATGCCCAGGCTGCCTACTGTAATTTGGAACAAAGACACTGATCAGTTAACAGCAGTATAAAGCATGACAAATTGTGGACAGAAATAAAACGTTAATACCATAAGAGGTGCAATATATACACATGAATAACTATGGCATAATGAACGTAAGGAAATAAATCATGAAACTATACAGCAATAAACAAAACCTCGGCCGTCTGCACAATCTAGGGCAATAGCTATCAACCACGAATTATGCTTATGAACAGAGTCTTCTCATGTATTCAAAACACAGTCATAACAAGGAAATAATGTCACGGCACAGTGGGCTTTCTTTACAGCAAAATTACATTACAAAAAGACTAACTATGATGCGTATGGAGACGCATTATTTATAACAGAAAGCTACATAACTAATTTCCTAAAAACTGCGTGAACAGAGGACACGTGAAGAACAACCTCCACGGATTTAGCAACATGGTTGTTCTGATTAGGCAATCTTTAAAAACGGCTATTGGATCCACATCGTGGTCAGCCTACAGGTGTCAGCGTTGCCTCCAAAAATCTGGAAACGGTCACGGAAGTCCTTACGTGCTTGAAATGGAATCCTATTGCTATAGGACTTGTAGTGTCCTGTCTAGGGTACTAGACTAGGCTATATTTATTATCCACCAGGGTGCGTAGACTTAGAGGCATGCGTCTAAAGTATATAGACATAAAGGATTATTAGCTAAGTCTAATCTACCTAGTCACAACACTGTCATTCAATTCAAAAAACGCTGTATATCATTGTAAACCAAGATTCAATTCATTTATCAAACTAAAACGCTGCGTATCACTGTAAACCAAGATTTTAATCCCCTTACAGAGACACCATGCATAAAACCCCTGTTCAGGAAATACTCAGCATTCATTAACATTCATACAAGATAAAAATATATGGAAATCATAAGCATAAGAGTTCATGACATTGCTTTACAAGACAACAAGGGATCGAATCCCTTACAGGATACGATTCACGATCTCAGTGATGATCTATTCAAGCACGATCATAAACATAAATCATATGCATATCATAAACATAAACCAATTCTAATCACTGCGCATATTTAATACCCTAAGTTGCAAATGAAAGAAAACAACAGTATACCACGTTATGCAGGGCCCGTCCGCGTTCCAGAGGTATACTGGACTGTGATCCAACGATTACCAAATCAACGCAAGAAGATCGTGACTGCAACTATGTCCTTGATATTAAATTCAAAACTCTGTTTTCAAAACGAAACAACGATGATGATAAACTGACTGACTATCCAGAACTGTCTTTACATATGGTTTTACAACCCTTACATTTCGAAAACGAATGTACATTCATGATGTGGCTGTTGCCGTTTTTACCATGTCATGATTTTTGAAAATGTTTCTATCCTAAAATGATTTCAAAAAGAGAACAAAACTAAATCAATTTAGAATGCTTGCTGTTGTTGCCTTTGTCACCAACATGCTATAGTTTGACCTTCGTTGACCGCGCATGTAGGAGGGTCGATCTTGCTGGGGGATAGGTATTCGTCCATGCTTGGACATTCTTCTTTTCATCCCTACCCGTCGCTCTAGCCTAGCTGTCATGCCACATGTCAAACAATAAACCAATTATAGGATGTTGGAACTTCCTGTAGCCATTTTGCCAAAAATTCCTAATTCGTTAACATAAAACTCCTAAATCAATTTCAATGCAATTTAATAACTATAAGACTATTAACTAATCAATTTTCAAGGGATCTGAGAGATATATGATGAAAAGAGGTAGGCAAATGACATGTTTTAGGAGGGAAAAGGAGTTCATGGAATGGTACCAACATCTCTCCCCGACTTAACGAATTAGCATGTCCTCATGCTAACCCCAAAGTGCTTCCTTTGAACTCTGTCCCTGCCTGTACCTCTGCTGCCTTTAGCAATGTGTCCACATTCGTTTTCACCTGGGCATCTTTCTAACCATGGAGCTCCTGCTTTAATCTTTTGTATTTTTCTTTGAGGGTCTTCTTTTGGTTGTACCACTTAGTGGCCCAATTACAAATATCCGTTTGCTCAGCCTCTAGTTCATTGATTCACTCCCTTAACTTTTCATTCTTCTTTTGAGTCTCTTTACTCTGCGCTCAGAGCATTTCATTTTCTTTCTTGATAACTTTTTCCAGCATATTGCCTCCATGAGCTCTTCCTTTAATTTCTCAATTTGTTTCTCCAGTTTCTTCTGTTTCTTATTGGGAGGTGGTGAACCTTTTTCTTGCTTGTTATTGCTTTCAACCTCTATATCAACTCCTGGTCCTGGTAATGAGTGGCTTTCAACCTCTATATCAGCTCCTGGTCCTGGTGGCGAATGGTCACTGCTCTGAATATCCATTGGTATAGGTGCATTGGATTCAAGATGGTCTTCTTGTAACTGGGCTTTTGGTGCTCTCCTTGTTCTTCTTGAATAGGTGGTGAAAATTTTATCTTGCTCTGCCTTCTTAGCATCTTCTTTTCTCATTTACCTAGTCCTTATGCTACTCACAGGTGGAGGTACCTTGTTTGCTTTGGATGCTGGGATCTCTTCATCGATGTCCTTCATGAATCCTGAGTTCTCCTACGATTCTTCTTTGTTTTCCTCATCTTTAATTTGGTTAGAAGCTAAGAACTCCTTCCACATTTTCCCTTTTCTCTGCAATTCATGCTCAATAAGAATTTTAATTAAGCCAAAGTGATATAGGCTCTTGTCTTCATTTCCCTTCTGCTTTTGGATGGTGTTCGACATCTTGGTTAGGCTTTGCAATAGAAAATATGGTAGACTGATAACACACTGCCTTTTCAAGTGTAGCAGTAACTTGATATGGTATAGATAAACAATACTGTAACGGCCTTCAGTTACGAATTTTTGGAGAATGTAGACCATCTCATCCCAGGGATGCACCAACCAACTCCTTGGGACGCCTTTCTTCCAGTTAACTGATGAGACTCGGGATCTAGACATGAATTGAGTCCACGATTTCTCTTTAAATTGCTTGGTCTTAAAATACTTTTCCCCTTTTGGGCTGATCCCTATTGACTGGGCGATGGTATCTTCTGAAACCCTAAATGAGAAGTTACCTATCAGGGCTTTCTCCCCATTAAATGTGAAAGCGAATTGCTTGGTAACCTCTTCATTGCTTCCATGAAATTTCTCTAAAAAGGGAAACCATTGTATCTCTCTAAGAATCGAAATGCAATCTTCATGGTATTGAGAACTATTGAACACGCTCGGCTCGACCCTATTGGTCATCTTGGTAGAGGGTCGTGCTCTAACTTGCAATTTTAACAAAGAAATTTTAATTTGTTACCTGATGGCGTCGCTCCCTTAATATCCAATGTGATGCTCGGTCGACTGTCTTGTGACTTTGGTGGGAGTAGCGCTCACTGCTTTCAATCCCTACTGTGGAAGCCGAGAGTTAAATGCCAGCGTAAACAACCTGAAAAATGATGGTGAAATGACCAACTACCTTTACTTCAGAGCCTATTCATCTTTGGAAACAGGGGAATAGTGGTATCGCTTGTATAAATGCTATCATAGGAGCGCTGGGAGCGTATATGCAATACTGAGGTATGATTTCAGGGAGTCCTCTGAATCATTTAGCTGCGTCGGGTGGTGGAATCATCATTCGGCCGTATGAAATACAATGAATAAGCCTCTTTAACACCTGTTTCTTACCTTTATTTTTTTAAAAAATACAATCCACCACGTGTCATGTTGGTACTCGGCCAAATGGAGGATGTTGGTATGGCTGTAGGATGCGTATAACAAGGTTGATATGAAAGGGTAATGGATTTTAGAGGTATGAAATAGGTTGAAGTAGGGAAAATCAGGGAGATAAGGGATGATGGAAAATGTAGTGCCCTTGAAATCGATCATAACAGCCACAGTCATTAAAATTAACATTAAAAATTAATCTAAGAAATTAAATGTTAAGAACAAGGAACATATTACACTTTTTGTTTGGTTGTTGTTGCATTGGCATGCTGAGTAGGACTAGTCTCTTTTTACTATTCTTTGTTGTTCATAACAGGTCCCCTGAGATATATTTGAATGCAACAGGTCCCTCTGAAATCTTGAAGATGTTCATGCAGCTCCTTATATGTATACAGGTTCTTTAAGCTTGGGTGTTTGATGGAGTCTTGGTGCCTAGCAACCTGTGAATCCTTGTAGAAACTTGTTGAAGCTGTGTTGAAGTAACCCTGAAATAACAGTCTCTTAACAGGTCCCTTTTATGTGTCTAAAGAGGTCCCATTACTGCTGGTGCTGATAGCATGGTCTTCTGGACAGAACAGGTCCCCCTGCATAATATTTATAACCAGGTCCCTAATGGAGAGATAAAAGAACAAAATGTTGATGCTTCTCTCCCCCATAAAAGTTTTGACTTGTCCTCAAGTCATTATTCAGCTAAGAAATCAAACAGTGAACAAAAGAAAGAGAATTCTTACCCACCAACGAATTGGTTTTCAAGTAGGAATTCGGGGTTAGAGTGTGCCAAAGGCTGGTTTTCACATCTAACCCATTATTATATATATATATAT
>APFE031376436.1:0-37006 GCA_000404065.3 Pinus taeda
TGTCAAATTTAAAATTTTTGAACCACTCTTGTCCTCCTCTCGGAATTTCAGTGACAATAGAAATGGCTTCTGGAGACACAGGAAATTCTAGCATTGACCCCTTAGAATTCAAGCCAGTAAAATTCAATGCAAAAGCTTTCGTTACCTCTGCATGTCCTCCCTTCAACTTTTCGCAAAACCTCTAGCAACCAGCATTTTTAAAGGCTCTTGCTACACCTTCATCTCTGAGTGTAAGATCAAGCCCCTCTGGCTCTATTCTTAGGCACCTACCGAATCGATGTCCTCTTTTCTCCCTTGCTTCGAATATCTTCACACAGAGAACTAACAACAACTACAATTCAAAAACAACTTCGGCTTTGGAGTGCAGGCTCGCTTGCAATGATCCCTTTAAATGAAAACTCGGGATTCGTTCGTTTTTTTTTTTTTTAAATCTCGTCATAAAGCAAGCATGTTTACGCACCATGAATACACATTATGACACAACCATACCTCATAAAATCTCTTAGAATGATTGTCATGTGCGTGATCCTAAACCTGATGGCGGAATGATAACCTATCATGACCTTGAGAAGACATCAACTGACAAAATGTGGACGGACCTAATGACTCATCTCCCCAGACTTGACATTTCAAGAAAACACGCTACAAAAACCCCGAATCCCCGATTTCGTAGCGCAGACAATTATGAATTGACAAAACGCGCTACGAAATGGCTGGTAAGTGATACGCTGTGAAAAGGTGGAAACATCATTGCGCAGCTAAATTGGCCAATCAGATTGCAGCAAACTGCGCCAAAAATACAATGACGCAAACAAGACAACAACGACATCCTTAAACAATATGGATGGAGTGGCTATCTACTTTTTTCACAAGATCACATCAATACCTTTTAATTTCTAAATTTAAAGTGACACCATAGAAAACCTATTCACTAAAAAAAAAAAAAAAATTATATAAAACTTTGGACATACGTGGACTGTGGTTCTAAGTGATAACATAATCTCTCTTCACAAAAGCTCAATTAGGAAGACTAAGTTCCAGCAGCATTTCACATAAAAAATATTTAGCTTTCAACCTCCCAAGTAACCATCCCTATGCTTCATTTTATAGTGCAAAGGAAGGAGGTTATAAGTCCACCTATGAAGGGATAGAGTCCTCCTTGAAAGGGATAAGCTCCTCACATCAAGGGGTTAGGTATGGGATGCATGAACCTTAAAGGAGCGAACTTGCCACCTCAAAATTCCTTCCAGAAGCTTCTAGAAATGACTCAAAGTGAGTTTTTAAGAATATACTTGCGTCTTTTTTATTTTTACAGGGGTTTGCACCCATAACACAGAGATAGAGCAGTCAGGTGTGCAGGGGACATGACCTTTAGATGCAGGACCGTAGGTAATGCTAAGAGAAAGTGTGGAACCAGAGTTTTATAGACTTTTGAGGGCTTTCTCTTATTTTCAAGGCTTAATATGAAGAACTGAGGCTTAAAACTTACAAAGGAGGAAAGTATGAGTGGTAATGGACTCACACAAATTGCAAAATGTCAATGTGACAATTTTTGTGCAACAGATTGCCCCCTAAAATGCGAAGTCTGTAATGGATGAAGATAACATTTGTCATCTAAGAAGAGTGAAGCACTTTATCATTTCAAGGATCATCCTGTGGACACCCCAGCCAGAACCTATAACCACATTCAATGCAAAATATATATATATATGTGAACATATCATCACTAAGGTAGGCATTCCCATACTCAGATCAAAACTGACTAGAAAACTAACTAAACTACTCTGATACAGGAATGATTTTGTAATACATCACGAGTATAGACATATGTAGACACAGTATGGGCGCAACCATCTATTTATGAATAGTCCACTATATAATGAATAACAAAATTCCTCGCAGCCTAATGGTGGAAACTAGATCCAGGTCTTGATTTCTGCTTCCCGAACTAGTTACGATTCCTATCCATGTGAATTAATGTGTCAAAGTCGAACATTTGTAGGAACCACTTTGATTACTAGTCATGATGTGAATTGTTAACAAGTGTGAGAGAAACCACCAGTAATGTCAATGGCTCTCAAAGTACTCAGTACAATCCATGAAATGTGAATAAATGATCTGATGTCGAACATGTCATAGAATCCTTTGATCGAAGGTCAATGATGCAACATATCGTCAAAGGCGAGAACCCTGCCATTAGGGCATGCAGGTTCCAAGGTACTGACGATTTCTAGATCATCTTTCGAGATAATGAGCTGAATTCGATAGAAAACGATCTGTCATAGGCAAGCCCACAACACGAAATCATAGATCAAGTTTTGAAGAAATATATTTACAAGGACTGACTCAGGGATGGTCAAAATGGATGACAGATATTTTGCAGATGAATGGTTTATTTGAACTAACCTCCTGAACACATAACGACACTGCAGATGGTTTGGTGACAATTGACCCAAAGCTAATAGCCAGAAACTGGCTGAAGACTTCAATATGGTTTGATTAGCTGTTAGGCAAAGGATTTCCCAACCCAAGTGAACAAAAAGTGTTGTGTTCAAGAGTGGTTAATTGCTTTTTTAAAACACAAAGTGTAACAAATAGGTTCATTTTTCTCTCTTTTCCCCCACCATTTCTAGCAAGTAACTCTTTATTTTTGACAAGCTTGAGGATGATAACATTTGCTTGGTTATAAGCTCATCCTTCAGATGAGTCCAACTTAGTTTAAAATTCAAACCCTAGGAAGGAGTGGTTCGTTCCTGTTTAAAATTGAACAAGTCCTTTACTGTTAAATTTTAACAAGTCCAGTATAGGAAAAACTCGATGTTTTTCAATTTTAGGGAGTCAGAAGAAAAACTTAAGAAAACTCCATGGGTGTCTTTTTTCGTAAATTTGTGTCCCCCAAGCCCGAAAAAAGTATAAAGTAATACTTGAGAGAACTGCTTGACCATTATGATCAATGAGTACTTTTCATAATTAGTGGCTCCGATTTGAAAAAGTAAAAAAGTGATCAAAGACACGTCGTTTTAAAACCAATATCGAACTTGAAACGACAAAATTCCAGCGATCTTTTCATGTTTATACGATCAGAAAAGAGCTATAAGTGGACCACCTTTTTAATTCTGTTTAACGAGTTTAAAAGAGAAAAACTCGGCAATCTTTTCATATTTTACAAGTCAGAAAAGAGCTTAAAGAGGACTCCAATGTTTCGCTTTTCGTAAATTTTGGAAGAGTTTGAAAAAGTGATAAAAGTACTCTTTTTTGAAAATGATCAATTATCCCTGAAAATCCAATATTCTGCACAAAAACTCAAACCATTACTCATACCTGTTTAAGATAAATAAAAATGTATCAAAAAGTTACCTTTTTAAAGTGAAAAATAAATAAATTAAAAATTCATTTATTCAAAAAAGCCTATAAAAAGGGCTTTTGTAAATTCATTTTTACTGTTTGATTTTAGAGTAAGAAGTGAGAGCTTATGGGTAAGAAAATTCCTGTGAAGATTGCGGAAAATCCGTCCGTTGGAATCGAAAATAGTCAGCTCTAGGTAATCCACATCATCCCTATCTTACATTTCAATCGTTTACATTTCGTTTTTAAGCTTTAAAATTGATTTTTTTTAAAGAATTTGATTTAGAAAAAATGCTCGCGGAGGTCCGCAAGTGCAACATGTGGCCGCTGTGGACCCCGACTTTTTTCTACAAAGAAAAAAGTCGTGGGTCCACACCTATTGCTAATGACGAGTGTGGACCTACGCACTGTCTATAACCAGCGGGTGCAAACCCCACGAAATAGGCTTTAAAATTTCAAATTTCTCCATTTCCGCCCAAAATTGTTTGAACCAAATTATTCTAATATGTCTTTTTTGCAATGTAGGACATACAAAATTCTTATTTGGCGGGAACGCGAGCATGAGGATGTGGACCTTGCTGCAATAAATCACCAACCCACATTGGATGCATTGAGAGCATGCAGACTGTTTAAATTCTGGGCCATACCCGACATGAGGGCCCAAGTAGACTTCTTGCAATGGCTGGTAGACAGGTGGAACATACAGGACCAGTGTTTCATGATTGGTGGCCACCAGCTGAAAATTGAGCTAGAGGACATATATTTTTTGACTGGTTTTCCTAAGAGACGCAAACAATTATCTCTTTTCGGGACTAGGCCAGGTGGTTAGTCTGTCGCTAGTCTCCGATTGGAGTTTTGCAATGATCAAATAGAGGACAAACAGATCGATATTAAAACTATCTCTCGTCTTGAACTTACGGTTATTGCATTCAATGTCACCAGACTGTGCGAGAGTGCAGCATTGCATGTAGCTACCGGATCCCAGATGCGAATGGCAGTAGACTATTATCGAGGGACCATATTCAACTGGCGCGTGGTTGTGTTGGCGAATGTAAAAGGCCAACTAACTAGAGCAAAGAACGGACAACTAAAAAACTTTGGATACGGTTTCCTGGTTGTGAGCTTTGGTCTAGAGAGGGTCCCTATGTTGGTCCCACAACAGATTTCTATTGAGGCTGGACTTCCTCGAGAGCCTAGGATAATGCATTGGGTTGCAGTGATGGCCCGTCATCCTGAAGAGGGTTCAGAGGCTGTTCGATTTCCGCCTCAGTATTTTTGTTGGTTGAGGAACCAACTTTTTATGATTCAGGATTTTCCATATGTTGGGATGGATTATCGTGGTGACCAAGACATGATTCTTCCACTAAGAGAGCGGTGGGATGATTCAGGTAAAATCATTTTCAACACTTTCTAAGTTTTAACTAATTTTTTTTTTTGTTTTTTAAATCGTCTAAAACTGATAATAAAAAGTTTTAAATGCATATGTGGGTCCATGACGACCAGCCGCTCTCTAGCCTTATGAGAGGAGACACCCAGTTGTAGCAGTACCAGCCCCACAGGACCAATCTACAGAGACCCTTACCGAATTGGAGAATCATCTAGAGCGTTTGATAGCAGATATTCCAGAGACTGGCATAGATGATATTCTACTTAGGTTACAGCGATATGTGATTGGGGTCCCAGGACCTTTAAGGAGGTTCCTTTGTAGGGTGGCCCGAGCAGTGGTTTCTTATCATGATCATCACCAGGGATAGGATGATCACTTTTGTAGACTCATATGACATTTTAAGTCTTTTTGTATTATCATTTTTGCCGATCATAAGGTGTTTTTAAACCTATGATCGAAGACGATGTATATTTGACACACTTCTATGCTATGATATATCACTATTACTGGCTATCTTGTATAACATGTTATGGAATGTTTTAAATTTACTATTTTGATTATTGCAAATGTCTATTTATCATACAAGAAGCAACTGCATCTGCTAATGTATTTAAATATCTTGGAATATGCTGATATTCAATGTAATCAAATTCACGTTCCAAAAGACGAACTCTCAAAAATAATCTTAATAACACTGGATTTCTAATGGCATACACCCTGTTAAGTTGTAATACAACAAGTTCAGAACCTAACCTAACAATCAAACTCTGAATCCCAAATGAGATGGATTCGGATAATAACTTAATCACCGCACTATACTCTGCAATGTTATTCGTTGTTTGACCGAGGCTTACCCCATGCATAGATACTAACTCATCAGAGGGTGAATAGATAACCCAAGCTGCGGAATAAATGTTCCATGTATTACGACAAGCACCATCAGCAAAACCAATATATGTTTGAAGAGACGTCAACATCTGCAATATCAAGAGTAAAATAAAGATAAGTAGGAATAATGATAAAAGCACTCTCTAAACTAGGCACACTTTCCTAATCTAAAACACACCAGCTAGAAAGAAACTAATCTAACAAAAATCTCCACACCAAAATTTAAGCATAATATCTCTTCAGATAAAGCCCATTTATGGGTTTACCCAAAGAGACACCATCAAAATCTACCAATTCATAGGCCCCTTTTGCTGGCTTTCGCTTAACAATATAAGGACCATGCCACATAGGTACAAATTTTCCAACCCCTAGCTTATCATTTGCTTGATCGTATAGTAAAATTAGGTCTCCTTCCGAAAAATTACGAGGTGTAACATTTCGGTCGTACTGAGCTTTTATTCGTTTTGCATGAGTCTTGATTGCTAATGCAACATTGCGTCAATTCTCATCTAGCTGAGCTAAGTATAACAAATGTTTCTCCTCTTCAGAAGTGGCTGGGAGTAATTCTATGACTATTTGCAATGACGGAATTTCGCATTCAATGGGTAACACTACTTCCAAACCGTAAACCAGTTGAAAAGGAGTGAAACCAGTTAATGTTTTTACTGAGGTTCGATATGCCCAAAGTGCTAAAAATAACATGTTATGCCAATTCGACCTAAGAATACCAATGATTCGTTGGATCATAGTGACTAGAACTTTATTGATAGCTTCAACCAGACCATTAGCCTGTGGGTGATATGGAGTAGAACTATCATGACGCAGGCCAAGTTGATCTGTCAGTTTAGTCATCATGATGTTTCGAAAATGACTCCCATGATTAGTAATAATAGCTTGAGGAACACCGAATATAGCAATTATATGATTGAAAACAAAAGTTGCAGCAGTTTTGTCGTCTGCCAAAAATGTAGGCATCGCCTTGGCCCACTTAGTAAAATAATCTACCGCTAGGATGATATACACATGCCCCCAGGCCGAGTGAGGGTTACATGTAATAAATTCGATACCCCACTTTGCGAAAGGACCGACAACAATTATAGGGTGGAGAGGAGCAGGTGGAGCACACATCTTACGATAAAAAATTTAACAATTGTGGCATTTCCAGACTGCATAGATACAATATTTGAATAAGGATGGCCAAAAATAACCAACGCGCAATATCTTTTGGGTTGTGGCATACCTAGACATATGATTGACACATGCTCTAGAGTGACAGTCATTCAGAACCTTTTTAGCTTCTTCATGAGTTAGACAATGTCAGAAAACAAAATCCGCCCCATGACGATAGAGTGTATCTCCAATAATATTGTATTGTTGGGATTGGAAGCGTATTTTCCATTGCTGAGATTGTGGGATTTCAGGCTAAAAATATTGGGTTTGGAGATAAACAATAATATCTCCATACCATGGATCAAGAGTACTGATAAGAAACAAGGATTCGTCCACAATGGGTTCTTCTACCACAGTTTCAGTATCAGTACGCGGGAAATCACACATCAGTTCTGCAAAAACCAAAGATTTCTTTGCCTTGGATTTTTCAAATTCCAAGTCAAATTCCTGCAGAATAACTATCCATTTGGAATACTTTCCCCCTAGCAATTGTTTGGTCAAGATATACATCATAGGGTTACAGTAAAAAATTATCGTGGTTTTTCGTAATAAGATGTAGTGACGAAATCTTTGGAGAGCTTGAATAGCTGCCAAGGCCAATTTCTCCACATCCGATTATTTAAGCTTAGTCGGATTCAGAGTTCGACTAAGATAGTAAATCACATGTTCACTGTTGACTTCATCTTCCTTAACTAAAACCATCCCAATGGTAGAATGAGAAGTGACGAGGTACAAAAAGTAATCCTGGTTGTAGTTGGGAGGATGCAATAATGGTGCATGGGTCAACGTGTGTTTAAGTGCATCAAAAGATTTGTCAGTGATCTCATCCCAAAAGAATGGAGTATTCTGTTTCAACAACCTAGTAAAACCTTTCGTTATCTCGACGTAGTTAGGAATGAAACGACGTAAAAAATTTGCTTTCCCTTGCAAACTTTGGAGTTGGCGAAGAGTAAAACGAGGAGGTAATTTGACAATAGCTTCAAACTTCAAGGGATCGACATGAATGCCAGCTTTTGAAACGACAAATCCCAGTAAACGACCCGTTTATATACAAAATACACATTTGTGTGGATTCAGCCTAATTTGATAATGCCTACATCTCATAAAGATTGCTCGTAAATGAGTGAGATGATCGGCTCTACGTAATGAATGGGCAGGTAAATCATCGAGATAAGGCTGAACAATGTGTTTGATGTCATGAAATGCGTAAGACATAGCCCTTTGAAAAGTTTTTTTAGCATTATTCAATCCAAAAGGTAATTTGCAATAAGAAAATGTCCCCCATGGACAAATGAAAGCCGTTTTAAGTTGATCAGCAGGGATTATGTTGATTTGATTGTAACCGGAAAAACCATCTTTAAAGGACAACATTTCACTGTCGACACAATCATCAATAATTTGATCGATATAGGGGGTTGGATAATTGTCTTTAGGACAAGCTCGATTAATATCCCTATAATCGATACATATTTTTATCGTTCCTTGTTTTTTGTTAACATGAACAATATTCGATACCCAATCCATTAAGGGAATTGGATAAATGAAACCTGCTCGAAGTAATTTCTCAACTTTAGCTTTAATAGCAGCAGCTTTTCGCAGATGTATCTGACGCAAACATTGCCGGACAGGTTTAACATCCAAGTAATTTTTAATTTCATGGACAACAATTGATGGATCAATTCCTGGCATTTCTTCATATGACCAGGCAAACACGTCATGAAATTCTTGAAATAGGGCTTTATAAGTTTGGATTTTATCGTCCATACAGGAAGCACCTATATGAATGTTTTCAATAATTCTGGATTTAACTAAAATGTCAATAGGAACCGTTCGAGAGATATTTCCCAAATTTAACTCAGAATCAGGATGTTGCAATGGATTCTGTGGTTCTTTGACATAGTCAATGGTAAAAATAGATGAAAAAACATTTTCAAAATGATCAAGCTTAGGTAAAAATGAAGATCGATGATGAAGATCTTCCCATGGTAAATCATCAATAGACAAAAGTTCATGAATCTGCTCATCAGTATGAACAGGCTCAGAAAATGTTGTTGCAGCTGAGGTTGATATTGAAAGTGATGCCCCATGGATCACATTCATTGGATCATTTTCGGTTGAACAAGAGTCAGAAAATGACTGTACAACCTGATATGCAATTTCAAAGGGACTCAAAGGAATCGCACTACCAAATGAATCTGCCTCAGAACCAGAAGGTATGATCCAAGGATCATCAAAAGCAATAATGTTCAATGAAATCATATGAATAGTTGCAATAGAAGGCGATACATTAGGAGGAGGGAAGGAAAAAGTTCCTAGTAAACCAGAATCTTTAATCAAACCTACCCCAACATCCTTGTAATGGATAGTTGTTTTACCGACATGTTGAATACTATCTGAAGAGGCTGGGTCGGATGAAAAATAAGTCAGCTGGTCTATCGTAACGATATTTCCATTATGAGGAAACTTGATAAGCCAAAAGATCGATGAAACAATAGTAGTCATAGCATAAGACCAATTGTGACCCAAGAGAAGGTTGTAATCTAGAGGGGCATCAACCACTTCCACATCTAGATTTACAGTTTTGCCTTCGACCCCTATAGGTAAATCCTGCAAAATGCCAAAAGGATGAACCCTCGGCCATCAAAAGCCTCTAGAATCGTCAGAGACTGATTGAGTGTAGGAGAACCAAACGATCTCCAACACTAGATCGAAATAATACACGTAGAAGCTCCCTCATCAATCACAGTCCGAAAGCAAGGTCTGTTTTTGACTAACACTGGAATCTGGAAATCCATTTGATGACCATTTGATGAGGTAGACGGGGTGTACTATTCTCTAAATCAAATATTATTAGGTTCGAATCCTGAATATCAATAGCTCCTATAGCCGACAATAGTAATTTACATTGTGCTGGGCATGATTGCAGCACCTCCAAAGCTGACATTGTTGAAGGGGAAATAGCTAACTCTTCAACAATGTTATAATTCTGAGCAGCTCTCACATGTGGATTAAAAGATGATTTCCGAAGTATACCTTTAGCAGGCGGTTTGATTACTAAGTCAGGGTTAGGTTTCTCAATTTGTAGCGGATTAGAATGAGGAGGAGTTGTAGTTGATGGGTTTGAATTAGAAGATTCTGCTTCTTTACCACCAACAGGATTTTTACTACCATAATTTTGTGATCGCATCACAATCCTGACATAAGACATCATCATAATGAGTTCTTCTAAGGCATTTGAGGAAGAACCGATCATCATACTATCTTGGCTAGGAAAAGGATCCTTCAAGACAGCACGCTTGAGAACCTTTGATGATTTTCAAAACCTCTGCTCGATGTGGGCAGTCTCTTGTAAAATTCTCCTTGTCACAAATGAAACAAGGATAGCGAGGTTTACATTTCTCATCAGTAGATTCATTTTTATCTGTTTTCTCTTTTGAGTTTTGTTTATTTTTCTTCTTCCCCTTCTTTTTACCACTGGATTTTGATTTGGCCGTAGATGATCCTATGACATGGATATCGGTGAGTATTTCAGCGGAAGAGTCTCCTGTCGAGGAATCTAGTAAAGTTATAATAGGAGAATAATTATTTGAAGACTTATTCTTGCTTTTGGTACTAACTGAACCAATCATACCATCAGCGGCATGAGACCCTGAAGGAGCTACAGTTATTTGATTGTGTTTCGGAAGGTCGGGGATTTTTTCATGTAAAGTACCTGACTGCGTATAAACGAGGTCAAGGCACTGAGCCTGAGCAATTACTTGCTCTTCAGTAACAACTCCTGCCTTAGCTACACCTTCAGTGATTTTAGGTAATAATGATTTAAGGAACCATTCTGCTAAAATTTGATCCGGAATAAAAACTTTCACTAAACGTCGTCTATGTCACCATTCATGAATATGATCTGAAATATATGTGGCCGTTGATTGTTTTAATGAAGTTAATAATTCTGTGCCATTGTCGTATCTGACAGGCAACTGAAAATGAGTTAAGAAAGAAGTGGCTAATTGACTAAAATTATAGAAAGAGCCTCGTGGTAACTCAATGTACCATTTGGCCGCAAGACTAATCAGAGTGCATTGAAAAAGACGTAAGCGAATTGAATCATCGATAATGGAATTAGATGCACACCAGAGGTGATAAGTCATCACATGATTTGACGGATCTTCTCCTGACTTACCCTCAAACTTTGGGATATCACTGGGCAACTTATTAGGCATTGGCAGCCAATATGAAAGATAGTAAATCGGATCATTTGTAAGGTGTGACAAATAAGGTAAATCCAAAGTTGCAATAAAAGGTAACTGGCGGTTAGGGTCGCGAAAACCTTGGGTAACAAGACCAGCCCTAGGAGGAGGATATCCAGGATAACTTGGAATTGGATTTGCATTAGGAATATTATAACCCCCCAGAAAACTAGGATTAACCGGACCGAACTAAGGTTGTTGAGGTTGTTGATAAGTATATCTAGGGTATAGTTGATACTGATAAACTGGGTTTTGTATAGTAGGCCTGAATTGGTACTGTCCCTGGTACGGTTGATAATTAAATTGCAGTTGACTTGTGACAACCGTACTTGGACTAGCTTGTCCTACAGGCATCTGAACCGAAGTCTGAACTGTAGGCCCTGACTGTTGTAAAGAGGCTTGAGGAGTTTGCACTGACACAAGAACAATAGAAACCGGAGCTACCAATACTCTAGAAACAGGTGTGGTCGGTTGAACAGAAGCTGTAGTAGTTGCAACAGCAGTTTGAGGAGAAATTCGAGGTGAACTAGGCCTAGGCTGATGAACTACACAAAGTGCAGAAGTTTGAACAGTAGGCTGGACAGATTGCTAGGTTGGACCAGAAACCAAAGGTTGTCCAGGTTGACTTGATAACTGCACATTAGGCTGTAAAGTCTGTTGATTTTGAGATGGATCCCACACCATGTTCATTCTGGGGTATGGACCCATAAAAGGTTGAGCATATGGAGGACCATAACCGGGTTGAGCGTAGGGCTGATAACTGAGTGGTACATTTCCAGCTCCTTGTACAAATGGTTGACCAGAAGGTGGTTGGAAATCTTGAGTTGGGTAATGACCTTGAGGTTGATAACCTTGAGGCACGTACTAAAACTGGGGTTGACCTTGAGGTATATATTGATACTGGGGTTTACCTTGAGGTGTGTACTGAGTCTGGGGTTGACCTTGAGGTATGTAATGTCTTGACGTTATGCAATCTCCTTGAGGTTACCCCCCAGGCGGTAACTGACTACCTTGAGGTTGCCCCACAGACAATAATTGACTACCTTGAGTTTGAACCCCAGGTGGTAACTGACTACCTTGAAGTTGCCCTCTAGGCGGTAACTGACTACCTTGGGGTTTCCCCCCAGGCGATAACTGACTACCCTGAGGTTGCGGATTTGGAATAGTACCAGACATCATAAGAATTTCTTCTATGCTCAACGCTTGAGTTCTGTTATTACCAGTTGATATCTCATGTTCAATTGGTTGAGGAGATGCTCCTGAAAAAGTACCAGCGAGTGACTTATACCCTGAAGGAACAAAAGGACCGCCATATAAAAATGTTTCCGGTGTTTGGGAAAACATAGATGACCGTTTCGACATATTCAAACGAGGATAATAACCTCTTGGCGTAGGATGAAAATGAATTCGAAGTGGTGAAAAACTAAGACTCGGGTTTTCTAAAAAATTTGTCAATGATACGTACCAAGCGTCACTCCTAAAAGGACTATAAAAAATTGGTTCACACTCTCTAAGTTCTAAAGTTGGTTGATTTTCAAGGAGAGTTATATCTTCGTTCGGAATAACAAGTTCTTCAATAGAAATGAGTCCATAAGGAAGATTTTGGGTAATGATACTTTCTACCCTGGGTGAACCAGGACCACTAGAAGTTGGAGAAGCAAATCCTGAAGATGGATAGCAGTAGGTTCAGTTTCAGGCTCAGAAATTTCAAGTTCTTCAGCTAACTCACTGGTAGGAGAAATACTACCAGTAACTTCGGAAAATGAAATTGGTTCAGAAATATACTCTGTTGCTTGAACTTGATAATTAGGATGAACAATTAAATATGACTCTCCGGTTTCTGGTGACCCAACTCTACTGTCACTAGGTGATACAAGAGCTCGTAGCCCTTCAAGTTGGCTTGGTGTATATTTGGGAGGTTGCCCCTGAAGTCTACGGGATTGTCTCGGTAATTCAGCCACAATTAAATATTTAATTACTCACACGCAAACAAAGAAAATCTCAATAAAACCACCTAAAGTCTCTAAAGAACCAAACACTTGAATCACACGCCTAAAAAAATCTAAGAGTTCAAACCACACACAAACAGTAACTTTCCGTACCAAAAACACTAGTTGGTGATGAAATCCAACGTTGTAGAATTTAATACAGAAAGGGCGGTTGGAACAGTTACCCTGACAACCTGCTTAATGAAACAGATTGGCACAAATTTCTTCACAAAACCATCTCAAGTGAAGAGAACCCCCCAGAGAGTCCAAGTGAGTCTAGTCAACGTCTGCTCCAGGTACAGTGAGACCCGTCCTTCACCGTCACCTTAGGAAATAATCTTACGTTTATGGACACTAAGGTTACCAACAACAACAAATATAACTAGGGGAACAGTCTATGATCTGATCTACGTGCAAGGGCAGAGTAACAAAGCTCAATCCCCTTGAAGGCCCCTCGACATAATCAATCCAAGGTTTACCAACAAGTGACCCTAGGCTCCTCGACAATGGTTAATCTGAGGTTTACCATTTATAATACGCGCAAATCTTCTATCTTTCCCAATGAGACAGATTTGATTGTCTCAAAGGTTCGGACATGATATCGTGATTGACTCCTTTAAGAGAAGCTTCCCAGATTATATCAATTACAATTGGATTTATTTCCTACCGCAAGATATAGCTATTTGTTTGTTTTAACTATCTTGGAGAGTTAATTACTCCCTACTCCAAGATACTAGCCTAAGCTATATTGGTGATAAGAGCCTTAGAAATAAAAATATTGCTAGATCAATTTTAATTAAGCATTACTTTTATGGGTTGTTTCTTAAGTAA
Source organism: Pinus taeda (assembly GCA_000404065.3). Classification (NCBI taxonomy): domain Eukaryota; kingdom Viridiplantae; phylum Streptophyta; class Pinopsida; order Pinales; family Pinaceae; genus Pinus; species Pinus taeda. The sequence continues at coordinate 13,854 of APFE031376436.1, forward strand.
ATACGTATGGAAATGAAACTTTGATGGTGTGAAGACTCGACTCCAAAAACACTAAAAATGCACCTAAAATGATAAACAATTCATTTTTTCTTCAATGAATTTCTAACTAAAAAAAGAGTTTGAGAATGCAATTCTTTGAAAAACAAATCTTTCTTTCAACATGTAAATGAAAAGAAAATCTTTTTGTCTTTTTCAATAAGAACTCAAAAAAAGACTACTAATTATGCTCACAATAAATCCCTTTCTTTTTCAACACTTAAAACTACAAAAACAATTTCTTTCAAAAGAGATTCTATAATTTCTAGAAAACACTCAAAACTACAAAAACTAATCTTGAGATCTAAAAACTTCTAAAAACCTAATGTATAAAAGCTTCAATTCTTTTTGAGGACTTTTTACTTATTTATTCAGTAAACTAAGGATTAATTCGTTCAGAATAACAAATCAATAAAAAAACATCCAAATGTGTTTTCTTTTATAAAAATGAAATTCAAAACTTATAACCAAGTTCGTTCAAAGATTTGCAAAGAGAAAAGTAAATCTATTTCTCACCAAGGGCAGATTTCACAAACCAGTCAGACTCATCAAGAAGACAAAAAGACACCAGGGTAATCTAAGGTTTCTTAGGCTTCTAATCTGTGAGTCACTACAGAGATCAAGTGAAAACCAATCCAGGCATGCAAAACTTCTAGAAAATCATCTAAAACAAAAATATCAATGGAACTTATTCACAAGAGATTTTTGACAGAACACATGCAGATCTGGGTAGACATTAAAATTCGTAAATGAAACCTAAACTTAACTGGAAGAAAACCATTTAGTTTTTTCGAAAAATTTCACAGGGTCCGCAGGCTTTCAGAAGAACCGGATGCGGTACCACTCTATGTACTGAAGGAAAAGTGCGGAGATGCCCGCATTGTCTGTAAAAAGAAAGTGCGGTCCTCTGAAAACTTCGAAAAAACAAAAAATAATCTAGATCCTAAAAACTACCCAAGCCCACACACATCAAGCAAAAACCAGAAACAAAAACAAGTTTCTCAAGTCAAAGACAAAGGAAAACCAAAAACCAAATTCAGTTCCCCAGTGGATTCGCCAATTTGTTCGCTGGATAAATCGATCTTGCAGACAAGGCCGATCTCCCTAGTATCAAAAGATATCTAGCAACAAGTAGGACAAGCATATCTATCTTTCTCTAAACATATTGTGATTCATTAATAAAAACTATAGAGATGTTTAGACCCTACCTTAAGTCCAATGCTAGTTTGTACCAGCCATCCTTCAACCGTCCAAAATATTTTCCTTTTGAGAACCTGCAATCACAAACAATCACACATCAAATAACATCTGCATAGCTAATATCACAAATCATGTTCATTATGGTGATCAAGGAATTCATAAAATAAACCATAAAACATAGCTTATTGAGAAAAATAAACTTATTTGTATTAATTTTGAAATGGAAGAACCTTACAACCTTTGGTGCCTTGATGTTGTAAAAGCTCTTCCCAAGGTCCGAAACAGGAATCACCTTTATTTTGACAAGCCTCACAGTCTTCCAAATGAGATCAAAGAGGTATGTAATCTCTCTTCACAAAAGCTCAATTAGGAAGACTAACTTCCAGCAGCATTTCACCTCAAAAATATTCAGCTTTCAACCTCCCAAGTAACCAGCCCAATGCTTCATTTTATAGTGCAAAGGAAGGAGGTTACAAGTCCACCTATGAAGGGATAGAGTCCTTCTTCAAAGGAATAAGCTCCTCACATCAAGGGGTTAGCTCCTTAAGGTATGGGATGCATGAACCTTAAAGGAGCAAACTTGCCACCTCAAGATTCCTTCCAGAAGCTTCTAGAAATGATTCAAAGTGAGTTTTTAAGAATATACTTGCACCTTTTTTATTTTTACAAGGGTCCGCACCCATAACACAGAGACAACGCGATCAGGTGCGCAGGGGACATGACCTTTAGGTACGGGACCACAGGTAATGCTAAGAGAAAGTGCGGAACCAGAGTTTTATAGACTTTTGAGGGCTTTCTCTTATTTTCAAGGCTTGATATGAAGAACTGAGGCTTAAGACTTGCAAAGGAAGAAAATATGAGTGGTAATGGACTCACACAAATTGCAGAATGTCAAGGTGACAATTTTTGTTCAACAGGATCCCTTATAAAAAAAGGAAAGCTCTTGATCCATAGAGCATTGAATGCATCTTTGTTGGATACCCTGATGTTGTGAAGAGATACCGACTCCTAATTTCCTCTATGGACAAGCTCATCATTGAGCAAAGTGTCAAATTTGAGAAAATTCTCTCGCATGCACCTCAATTGCCGCATGCAAACACCTTTTATCTACCTCATGTCCGAGATGATGACTCAGTACACTCAGATGCAGATACAGAGCATGCAGATACTGCGGTAGAGCATGCAGATGCAGAGACAGAGTCTTCAAATACAAATCCAGTGCATGCATATGATGATCTACATCCAAGCCCAAATCGGGCTTCTAGGAGTGAATCAAATTCCCCTGTCATAAATCATAGAACAAGGAGCTTACGTGAGATATATGCACAAGACCACCCAGCTACTAGAAATGGTCTTGTGGGGGATAGTTATGATCTGCAAAGGACTAGCTCACAGTTAATTGAGCCTCCTCTTGTTCTCACTGCCACTGAACCGTTGCCATCCTGGCATTGTCATTTGGTTCAATCTTCTGATCCACAGCCTTATGCTAAGGCTACTGGGCATCCATCTTGGGAGTCTACCATGGAGGAGGAGTATAACTCCCTCCTTGAGAACTAGACCTGGGACCTAGTCCTCCTTCCTTTAGGAAGAAAACTTGTCTGATGCAAATGGATCTACAGGACCAAGAGTGCTGCAGATAGGCAAATCACCAGATGAAAAGCAAGGCTAGTAGCCAAAGGCTTCCAACAAGTGCATGGTATTGATTATGACGAGACCTTTGCCCCAGTAGTAAAGATGGATTCCATACGCCTTACACTTGCCATTGCGGCTGCCTAGGGATGGGAAGTACATCAGATGGATGTGAAGAATGCCTCTGTTCACGGAGCCCTATCAGAGGAGATTTACATGAAGCAGCCACATGGTTTCATTCAAGATTCATCTTTGGTCTGCAGACTGAAGAAATCTCTCTACGGCCTTAAGTAGGCCCCGAGAGCTTGGTATGCGAAGATGGATTCTTTTCTCTTATCACAAAACTTCGAAAGATGTAAGTCTGATCCGAATGTTTACATGCTTAGGACACATGATTCTCTTCTTATCTTAGTTTTGTATGTGGATGATCTCCTGATCACCGGCAGCTCGGTTTCAGCCATTGCTACAGTAAAGAGGGTCTTTCATGATAAGTTCTTGATGATGGACATGGGTCCATTACACTTTTTTCTTGGTCTTAAGATCAGCCAGGATGCCCCAGGCATCAAACTCTCTCAAGCTAAGTATGCACGGGATCTCCTCGAGAGATTTCACATGACTGACTGCAAGCCAGCACCGATTCCTTTTTTGTCTAGGGTTCACCTTGAGAATGGAGGTGACACTCCATTAGTTGACAGCACTCTCTACCGATAGCTAGTGGGGAGCTTATTGTACCTCACCCACTCCAGACCAGATCTCTCATATGCAGTAGGGGCAGTTTCCAGATACATGCAGAAGTCGCATGAGCTACATTGGAATGTTGCCAAGTGCATCTTCTGATATGTGCAGGGAACCATCACCTTCAGGATTCACTATGCAGCAGGCATTGCATTGAATCTCCTTGGCTTCATTGATTCTAATTGGGCGGGAGACAGTATGGATCGCAAGTCCACCTCTGATTATTCACTCAGTCTAGGGTCTGGCCCTATCTGTTGGTCAAGCAAGAAGAAGGCTGCTATTGCTATCTCTTCAGCTGAGGCCGAGTACAGAGGAGTATTCAACATCACCATTCAAGCTCTATGGCTACAACACTTCCTCACTGAGTTGGACATCCAGTTCCACCAGCCCATTGTCATCTGGTGTGACAACCAAAGCACTCTCAAATTTTGTAGGGATTCAGTACAGTGGCAGCGGACGAAGCACATAGAGATCCATATGCACTACATCATAGACTTAGTACATGATCGAGTCATTGATTTTCAGTTTTGTCCTTCAACAGAACAGACTGCAGACATCTTCACCAAGACATTCACTAAGCAAAAGTTTCACTCTCTGCGCGATCGTCTTGGAGTGATGGACACAGTTGCTTAACAACTATCTTTTCTCCCTCTTTTCTTTTGATTACATTGTATTTTGAGGGGGGGTTTTCCCACGAGGTTTTCCATTTTTCCTCAATTTTAGTACAAGTTGCACTGTATTTTGAGTGACCTTTCGCCTTAGTTGCCAGGGCCCATCTTCTATTTTTTCCCATAGTGGTGTTCAGTGGGGGTGTTGGAAGTACTACACACCTACATGCGGACTCTTAGTTAGAGCATGGGACTACATGCAAGATTCCTTCTGCATGATTTACTCCTTGATTTTCTCCTTCTTTAACTCCACAACTGGTTAGTTCTTCTGCATGATTTACTCTCTGATTTGCACCTTCTTTCACTCCACAACTGGCTAGTTCTAACCGGAACTTGTTGTAGGTGTTGAGTCTTCTCATTGATCACCACTATGGTGCATTACCTTGAGATCTTCATCCAGTAATGCTATATCATGAGCATTGTAACCTATTTTCTAACGAATCATTCTTTTGTTCTTTCGATTTTCTTTTAGTGTTTTGCTTTGCAAAGCTGTGTGTTCAACCTTTACTAGCTAAATTCATCTGTGCAGGTTTTCTAACACATTTACAACTTCAGCGTTTAGATTGGTTCCTTACGATTCATAAGTTCTAAGTTAAATGAATGGTATGGTAGGGGTCAGTGCGACTCTTAGAAAATTCCATCATCTTGTAAGAATTTTTTTTTATGTGGGATTGTCTCAACCGATGATTCGGCCACTGCTTAAGAAATGTGCCTTTGATGCGTAAATCAAACCTTGCAAGAGCAATTCTTTGTCTTCGCTCCTTCAGAAATTATAATTAATCTTGACCTGTACCACTAAGACAAAATTAAATTTCCACGAATTCGCACCAGCAATGTGGCTCGGCTCCTTGCAAAAAATTGGCCCTTTAATTGAAGAGATATGATTTTGAGATTTAATAATAATTCATGACCTTCATTAAATTTTTAAAGAAATTCGCTTGTTTTAATAATTCCACTAAGCGGAATATGCATATAAGAATATAATCCTCTGCATCTTTTCTTCTCAAACCTTAGCCTTTTTAAATATTTGGCCCCTTTAATAAAATTAATGATTCAGCTCTGTGGTTTGCTTTCGGCCTAAAAATATTAATTGGGCCTTTGCAGCTGATTCCCAGCATGATGCATCAATCTGTGGTCTCTCGACTCTTCTCCCAAGACCTTAAAGCTACTGCACTCTACCTTGTAATCACCACCCGGGAACGAGAAAATTGCCTCTCATCCATGTCTCCACATCGCTAGATCCTTTGCTGCAACAAAGTATGGTTGGTCTTCGAAATTTGGCAGTTGTTGGAATATGGCTTACGCTTTGTGTAAGTTTGTGGCCTATCAGCCTGACTGGCTTCGACCTTGAGTTTCTGTTGTGATGGGTTATGATCCCACTGATTCATGACGTGGTGCCGACTGCCTTCAACCTCCTCTGCTCCTACATGACCATTTGTTTGACTGACGAATTGAATCTGAGGCTCAAGCTACTGTGCACTTGGCCATTCAGACCTTCATCCTGGTGTGTTGTCTATACGGCGCCGTCACCATATGACCAAAATCTACTGGAAGCCCAAATTGACCTTCTACGAGCACTCTTTCAATGCGGCCAAATCGCCGAAGGCCTCACACAGTTCTCCCAATAGTGTTGACCCCCTGTTCGATCCTTCAGCATGACCAAATCACTGCTCTCCCAACGATGTTGAAAATTTGTTCATCGGCATCTTCTACGAGCTATGCGCACCACAATGGTGTTCCCTTGCTCTTATGTTGTGCCCAAGGTGTTGTGATCACCAAACAACCTTTTCTTTCTTACTCCAACCTGTCTTGACCTAGAGATCCGCGGTCTTGTTGAATGTTGTGGTCAACCCTTGGGAATAGTTTTATAACTAATGCAACCACAATTTTTTTTTTCAAATGCGAAATCCTCTACCTTAATATATATCAGAATCATTCCTTCGAACTTGTAGTGGAAAACTTTCGAAGGAGATCAATTAGGGTGATATTAAATACCATCGAAGATGGAAATGTCACTCACAATGAGAATAAATCTCATCAAAGTTGTGTGCATAAAACCATCAGATGGGTAGGATGCACAACTCTAATACTATTATAAAATCCCAAACTTTGTAAATTTTAATGGATATAGTACACTTTAGTGTTCTAATAAAAAAGTTTTCAGTAAGAAACAAGAACACAAACATGATATGGAAACGCAACCTTTTATTTATATTATTAATTGAAGAAAATAGTACATGCCCATACAATGACATGCACAGTTGTTCATCAAATGAGAAAACAAAGATAGTGGAGCGCAATCATGGACCTTGGATGGATCAACCAGAAAAATTACACCGAGTTCCCAACAAATACAAAATAGATAGACAATTTAGGATGCTCCAAATGCCTAGCTCCTATCTTCTTTTATAGGTTTGTTGGAATCTCTAGAAACCTTATTTTATTGTTTTCCCTCAAAAAATGAAGGCAATACCATGGGTAGATACCATGGGAAAATACCACAATAAATACCATGAGCTTCATTTCAACTATCTAAAGAAAAAAAATATTACATAGGTAAACATTGGAGACATTCACAAATCTATTGTTATAAAAAGAGAATGCATAAAGAGATTTAGGGAATGAATGGAAAACGTGGCCTACAGTCATGTGATTTTTCAAATCTTAAGTACCTGTAATGGACAACTAAGAAAACATTTAAATTGCATTTGTTTTTTTATTGTTTCTTCCCTAAAATGGATGGAGATTTGCACTGTGATAGAATACAATATTCACAAGTTTGATGTTTGTGGCAATGACATCCCAATTGATAGTCACTATAGAGGTATATAGGAGAATTGTTGTAATGGATAACTAAGAAAACATTTAAATTGCATTTTTTTTTATTTCATTGTTACTTCCCTAAAATAGATGGAGATTTGCAGTATGGTAGAATACAATATTCACAAGTTTGATGCCTGTGACAATGACATCCCAATTGATAGCCAGTATAGGAGTATATAGGAGAATTAGCAAAGGATTGGTACATGGCCGAATTACAAAAAGTACATATAAATTCGAAGAAGATGACAAGTTGGTGTATGGACATGTAGAGGGGATTAATGGAATACATTGGTGAACATTTAATAGAAAGTATCTCCTAATACACAAGGAAGAAGGATAGAGATGAGCCCCATTATTTTCCTTCTAAGACATGAACCTATTAAATGCATCTTTGAGCCGAGAGGCTCATTACATAACCCAGTATGAGAGGATGTGTAAGTTTGTTTGTCCATTTGTAGGTGCCCATTTAAAATAAAAATAAAAAATAAAACTTATGTTTTAAATAGAAAAATAATGTTGGCTATAATTAAAAAAAAAAAAGTGTGAATCAGATGTTTAAATCTTATACTTCAAAATAAAAAATCAAATTTTAATGGTTAAAATTTTTATTTGGTCCTATATATACTATATTTAGCATTCAAAAATACAATTTAAATAATGACAAATAACACATTATATTTTGCTCTCTAAAAAAATTTGAATGTGAATAAATTTGATCCTTCTTGGCTCATGTTAGATCCCTACTTAAGATGGATCTATGCTTGTAAATAAACATCTCATTCAAAACAGTCATAACAGGTTTACATTTGAAGTGTAACTTGTATTTTCCATGGAATTTTGAAACAAATCAATGGCCTTGATTAATGATTGAGCAAAAGCTAAGTTGTGTACAAAGTTATGCTCTTCATTCTTTCTATCAAAATATGCCCTCCATATATTGCAATTCACTATATATATAACATACATAACATAGCAACCTAAACATTAGACATTTTTACACTCTTCTAGATAATTATTCTTATTAATTTTGGCAAAAAATTGGTAGGGAAATTTTAGAATCTTAAGTTTTAGTGTTATAATATGTAGAAATAGAGTATTCCAAGGGCTTTCAAAATGTTAAATCTATTTATACATTTAAAAATGCTTTTTAAACAATTCAAATTCAACATCTTATTAAAAAATTTATCACCAGATTCTAAAAAAAATAGAATAAAAAACATCTAATAATTAAACTCTTCATTATAATTACATGTGAAAACATTTATAAACATAAAAATTATAATGAAAATAAATTTATAATGAAAATATAGTCTTTTAAACAATATACAAATATAATTAAATAGAGGGAAAAAAATAAAAAATAAAAAAAAAGCTATAACATAGTTAACATGTGACAGTGTCCAATCACTTGCAAAGGACGTCCAAAAGGTAGGTTGCAAGAACCACAACCATAATTTTAAGAGACCAACTACCTTTAAAAATATCAATATCGTGTCCGTAAAATCGTGCGGAATCTTTGTAAAAACTAAAATATGAATGCAATCTCTAACGATATTAGTCAGAAAACTAAAATAAGAAGAGAAACCAACCAACTCTATTATGCACATTGAGATCAGGTCACAATCAAAAGAAATGAATGGTCTATTCAATTGGACGACTCCACTAACAAATTACATAAAGAATTGGGTCCCAACTAAAGGACTCTTATCTGTGGTAAGGCAGATTTGCACAGGAAAATCAACTCAGTTACACAGTCTTCCAAACGCTTTTTGCGAACATGAACGGATGGATGGGAATGGTCAATAATGTTGTTATTGGAGGAAGAGGAAATTGGCAGGAAACTTCACGCTTCCATGTTTAGAATAAAGTATATTTCCACTTGATTTGCTCAAGGAAATAAGAAGCTTAGTAATCAACCAGATATCAGAGTTGTTTTGCTTTCAATGGTCTGCCCAACTATTGAGGTCTTGATACACAGACAAGAGTAGCAAAGATGTAGCTAGTAAATTCTCTGCATTCCTTAATCATTCAGATGCAAATATTAAGGCTCAACGCACTTTCTAAATCTCTACAAAATATATTCTATCTTGCTTCTTTTTTATTCTGTATCTAATGGCAGACTTTACTGTTATCGGGAAAACTAGTGTCCATTCAGAGATGCTAGTCCTACTAAGACGGGTAGCTATCTTAGAAACAAACAAACCAAAGTTACTTGTGTTTTCCTTTATGAGAGATAGATGAGAGAGAAGCAGAGAGTACCAACCTCAGTCTTTCGCTTATCTCCTTGCTTGTTTCCTCCCTCCTTTGACAGGGCTTCGCCACTCCTTCCTCACTTGTCCCGTTCAAAAGAACACCTGTAAGAGTCAAAGCAGAAGAAAATACCATCAAAAGAAAGCATAGAGATCTATAACCCATAAACATATAGGATTCAGATGTAAACATTAACCATACACATGCATAAGCCAAACAAGATTCAAGATATACAAGCATATGGAGGAAAACTCAAATAGCTTTATTGATAGAAGTAGTAGAAGAGAGGATTACAACCCAGCTGTCTGATCCAGCGCCATCCTCCTAGCATGAAAGCCCTCCTCACCTCATGAAAAGGCTAGATCACCCAACAATACAATGCTTCACAGAGAAACCATCAACACTTCCTTACAAAATACAAAATTCCAGCGTCCGGATCTCTAGGATGAGGGATCCATATATAGATATTTGCAGGTGGGTGTGTCAGCTTCTGGGATCTTGATTAGTGTCATTTCACTGATAGTTCTTGGTTCCACTTGGACATTTCATGATCTCTTACTCATCCCTGGGCGAATTCAAAGAGGCAAATGTCAAATGAGCAGTTTCTAAAAGATTCTCTAGGTTTCCACCTAGCAAACTGCCTCTGCCATTTGTTTTCCCTTGCTCATCGCACCCTACAAAAGGGCTTTTCAGTATGCATTGCACCCTTTGCATGTGACAGGTGAGATGCATCACACCTTTAGCATGGAGCAGTCTGTATGGTCCAGTTTTGACCAGTTCTGAGCATTTTTCTGGGGAGAACTTCTGGGAAATGATGTAATCAACTGACCTTGTTCCTTTAGGGTATGAAACAACACTTTTAGGGGTTTAGAAACCCTTGGTTTATGGACATATGTGATTGGGGTTGCAATGCAAAAATATGTCTATAACAGTTGCCCCCTAAAGCATGATGTTGTAAATCTTCTGATGTCGGGTGAAATGCTTTACAATGAGGATCCTAGGTTTTTCAAACTGGAAGGTGACCTGTAATAAGATACCATACAATAAATTATCTTCATAAATAATTCATGATCTAGCTGAGGCGGGAATTCCCATGCTCAGCTTTATAAATTCATTTTCATGTACATAGGACAGACTACTGTCTGTGTGGCAGACTGATGATTCTGGTAGAGCCATCATCCCTTGGCTTGGATGATTATCTGTGCAGCTATGATGTACATTTGATGTCTTTATTTTTCCCAAATATATCGCAGCCCAGATGGATGAAAGTAGATTTGGGGTCTTCAAACTCGTTCAATCTTCACCCGAAGTACAAGTCGATCCATGTGAGAAGATGTTCTGGTGTCAAGCATGGAAATACATCGCCTGATTACCAGCCAATGATGTAAGCTATTAACAGGCGTGAGAGGAATCACCGATAATGATAATGACCCTCAAGGTACTGCAATACAATTCACGTGGTGTGAATACATGAGTCGATGTCGAGCACCATGCAAAGTCTTTTGGTCGAAGGCCATTGATGTAAACCTGTCGCCGGAAGTGAGAAACTCGCCATTGAGGCATGCAAGCTTCAAAGTACTGAAAGGGTTGTTCCTAAGTCGACTTCTTGGATAATGAGATGGTGTCGACAAGAAGTGACCCATCGTAGGAGGGCCTTAATGAATCCCACATCTATGACACGGAACGGAGCAAAAGATTTTGTGGAGGTGAAAACGATCTGATGATACAAGGTTCAGGGTGGTGGTCATGAAAGAATGGAGCGTGAAGGTATTGTAGCGGATGAGGCATTAGCTGGGTTGGTGAATTCTCTGAGCGACTTCTCTTGAACATATCGGTGACACTGAAATGGATTGGTAGTGTTAACCCCAAAAATGGATGGTACGGAGGACAAATGGTGATATGACCGGCGAACAGAATAACCCAACCCAACTCAATCATGGTGACGGAGTGAAAGTGTCATGTTCAAGAGCGACCTGCTACCAATGAAGTTCTTCAAGTTTTCTTCCCATTTTTCCCCAGTCATTGTTGACCAGTACCTATTTATTTTTGTCAAGCTTAAGGAGTATAACATATGCTTGTTCTATGCCCACAGGGCTTTGGATTGATGGTGAATGGGTGCCTTGTTAAGGCACTCCTTGTGATAGGTCACCGGTTCAAATCCCCCATGGGTACTTAGGTTAGTCTTAACATAGAAAAAAAACATATGCTTGTTCTATAATTTGCCCTTCGGGAAAACCTGTCGCTATGTTTTACCGAACCTAGCGACAGTGAAACTCGCTCTTGTCTGTAATGGACAAGTTTTTCGCTATTGTTTTAATGAGTTTAATGAAAAATATAACTCGGTCCTTTTCAGTAATCCTTTTTCGTAGTATAATCCCTTAAGTCCGAAAAAGTATAAAATAATACGAAAGGGATGACTTTTCTGATCACTTTAACGAGCCGAAAAAGACAAGCACTCGATCTTTTTGTGTAATGATCCCTCAGGTCCAAAAAGATTAAAATATAGAGGAGGGATGGCACTTCCAATCACTTTAACGAGCTGAAGAGGCCAATTGCTCAACAATCTTTTTATATTTTAAGAGTCTAAAAAGAGCTTAAAAGAGACTCGTCTTTGAGGAACGAGTGATATTTTCGGGTAGCAGTTGGTTCCAGGTAAGGTTTGGAACTTTTTAATCATGGCAATGTAAAGAAGATGGCTAATAGAATCACTCGTCGTAGCTATTCCTCAAAAGGGTAAACAATCAAGTGGAGGTGTATGATCGGCTAAAAAGTGGAGGTGATGGTAAGAACACGACCAAGGCTCAAAAGCTTATAGTAATGCAATCACAAAGGTTATTTACCGAAAATGGGTTCATTTTTTAATGAGCTTGAACTCTGGGGGAACATATGCTCATAGCTAGGTTTATTTTTTAACGAGCTTGAACTTTATGGAAACATTGCTCATGCCAGTCGTATAATAAGGATGTCTCTCATTAGTAGGTTCATTTTTTAGGGAGCTTGCCCCATGCGCAACTTTGCTTCGGAGCCTTTTGTATGCAAGCTAGGAATGACCAACTTTTTTCCTAGGGTTTAAAGAACTATTGAGGTTAGGTAGGATAGCTTCTCGACGGGAAACCTTTCCTTTACTTTGTCGGTGCCATTTGGCCCCTACAAAGGTGAATGGTTGATCAGACCAATCACCTAACTTAAGCAGTTGAAGTTAGTAAAAAACTATAGGGTTAGAGTTACGTTGGTCACTTTTCACTTGTGTACAAAAGGTTTGCATGCCCCCAGGTATAAAGAGAAGTAGAGTTTCCAAGTTACCATATGGAAGTTCTTGCATTAAATCAAGGTTGTTTTGTCTGCATTTGCAGACAAAACACTTCCTTGGCTCTGCCCATAAAAATAGACAAAGGTGAATGGTGGGAGCTTCCACTCACATAATGTTTGATGAGGGAATCCTTTTCCAGTCTAATCCCATTTTCCTAAATAGACGGGTGTGTCTGACTAGTCATATATCCTACGCGAAAACCTACCTTATACCTGGGGTTTTCCTACCGAAGTAGACCAGGGTGCATACCCCCTGGGTTTAGTCACATTCACCGAATCACTCGCGCTCATCAGGTGGATGGACTGGAGGTTGATGAGACATTCCTTGTGCAAAAAGACCAGTTAGGGATGGCATTTGACTAGTAGCCATGTTTGAACCGGAGAATGAAAGCTGGTCAACGAGTTGGACCATTATGCCTTCATACGGGAAACACATCACTCGAAAGAGTGAGGAAACAATAGCTCCCATGATGTAAATGTAGTCACGCCCAAGGAGTAGATTGTAATCTAGAGGCCCTTGGACTACCATCATGTTTAGATGAATGGTTTTCCTTCTCAAAGTTATAGGCAAATTTGGAAGGATCCCTAACAGTCAACTAGTTCTTTTGTTGAAGCCTGACAGATTTCGAATCTGAGGCAGAAGTGATGGCGAACCAAGCGCTTTCGAAGCAGTTGAGGAAAGGATACTCATGGAAGACCCTTCATCTATGATAATACCAGCCATGATCATTCTGTAAGCTTGTACTATGATTCGGAATGGTACATCAGATGGTAAGCGGGGTCTCCCTACTAGATTCCAATCGAAGGAAACGACTAGATTGCTTGGAGGAGGGACCAAATAAACAGCCAGATGAATCTCTGACGAACTTCCTTCTTGCAATAAAGGAATGGGTAGATTTCCCCCATACTCATCAGATTCTATGTTAACAAAAAGAATTTGAACGATGTCATTCTCCTCTTTGATGACTGTATCATCTGAAGGTGGACCTTCTGAAGACAAGACTGGGTCGACTGCCGTCTCTACCTATTGACTTTGGTCTGGTGTGGACTCAGAGGGTTTATCTTCAATGGTAAGTGCTTCGACTGAAAACAAAGGTGTGTCAGTTAGATTTTCAACTAGCGATGGACTCGGCAAGAGTTTCTTGTATCCAGGAGGAAGTCATTGTTGTGAAGCAGGACGGTTATCCAAGACTCTTTTAGCTTCGTCTAGGAAAGGATAACGGTGGAGGGCATCATCACCTTCACACAATCTACAAGGAAATTTAGATCTTCATTTCTTTCCATTGACTTCATTTTCACTAGTTGATGGTGTGCTCTCAACATGATCGTCAGAGGTTGAAGACATCGGATTGTGCAAGTGGGGAGACCAGTCCCTTAAAATCCGCGGGATGCAAGGAAAATCTCAATGATAGTGGTCTCCTTTGAAAATGACACATGGAGATTTAGGTTTGGATGGTGCAGTGTATGGATTTTTGCCAGACAATGCATGTTTTCCCCCTTTCGCCATTGGCTTCTTCTTCTTCTTCTCCTTCCCTTTCTTCTTCTTCTCAGTTACTTGGTTTTTAGCGTTACCAGCTACACCAAGCGAAGAGGAAGAAGGAGAGGGAGAAACAAATGAAGTAGAAGGTGGGGGAGCGACTTCAGTATCATCTGGTTGTTGATTTGATTGCTGAGGAATTACGGTGTTTTGAACGACAGAGGTCGAGAAAAGCCATACTGGCAGGCCAATTGTGAGTCCTGGAAGGGACAATGTAGCATGTGTGGAGCACCAAGATATCCCCAAAAAGAGAAAGGACTAGGATTCCCCCAAGGGGAAATCCTTGATTAGTGGACTCCATTTTCTCAACCTAAGACCAATGAGGGAACAATGATGTTATTCTGATTAAAATAAATTTTATGATGCTTTGAAACAACTTGCTTTTTCAATTTTTAAGAGTCGAGAAAAAGCTAAAGATGACTCTATTCACCTTCAATTTTTAATGCGCCTGAAGTAACAAGTGCTCAGATGGATATTTTCTTTTAAGGAGTCTGAAAAGGAACGAAAGTGACTACTCTATAAATCTAGACAGAGGAATTACCAAACCAATCGTAAAACTGCAAAATACTTTTTACGTACAGCATTCAATCTTCTCGAATGTTGTGTTCAGTGCATTGTGATCGATAGGGCAGCAGACACAGCTTCCTAAGGATAAAGGATATAGCCTATTGTGGTGTCCCAATATATACTCGACAGTACATGGGAGCACAAGTCCGTACTGGCAATTGTTGTATCAAAGAGGAGGAATCACCCAACCTACGATGAAAACGATAGTTACCAAGCTTTATGACGCCAGAATACGTCTCTAGCCTAGACTTCTAGATGTTGTGCGTTAGGTTCCAAAGCGTTTTTATGTTCATTGAGGTTTATTTTACATTTAATCTTTCGTAAGAAGTTTTCCTTTAAGGTTAACTATGTGATGTAGATATACAATTCCTAAATATGCAATCTAAGATGATAAACAGTCATTTACTTTCTTTTAGCAATGAAAATCCTAGCTACTAAGGAAAGAGAAGTAAAATTCTTTCAACATAGAACAGAGAGCACACACTAAGATGCACTATCCTAAATCAATTTCCGCATGCAGTCTAAATGCAAATGCACATGCATGAATTTTTTTTTCAATTTCCTTAACGTGAGAATGACAAAAAGAAAACTAAGTACAGATCTGAACTATCTTTCCTCAAAGCGACACTTTAGCAATTTCTTTTCAAAAATGAAAGGAAGATTTAGATGACACTTTCAATTTCGACTTGAAAACTGCTTTTGACATTTCAAAGAATTGATGATTCAAATAAAATACAATGGCAAAAGTTTAATCGACTATCTAAAAGAGGAATACTTTACGACACTCTTTTCTTTGACTAAACACGACACTTGCGACACTTTCAAATCAAAAGATGACAGTTCGATTAAGCTATTGTTTGCAAAGGAGAACTGTAAACGATGAAAAATAGATAAAAAGACATTCACAATTCTTTATCAATGGAGGCTGAATAATGAAAAGGGCGAGACTTTCAACAGTGATATACTGATCATAGACAACAAAACTACTTAATAGAGTTGAAAACAATGAAGGAAAAACCAAAATCTGGAGGCAGAAACAGTCTCATTCAATCATCGCACCTGTAACATAGGGAAACAGGGATGCATGTCACCTACAACACCAGGAGGTGCGATGCATCCAGGTTGCCAATGAGAGACAGTGTGATGGTCCAGGGAGGAGATTGAGCTTGGTTTTCACTCACAGTTTGCAGCTAAGTTCAAGGATTTAGGCTGAGCTAATGATAGACAGTAAACACAAAGTATAGCGGTTGATCTAATGAGGTTATTTGAGCTTCCACCAGGGCACTTAGGATGTTTGCAAGTCAGATGTTCATTTCATAAACTAACGTGGAGATTGAATGAAGCAGCGTTGATCTACTTTGCAATTACATAGCAAAAGCAGTTCGAAGGCTAGCTGGATTAACTTCAGGCTCCGTTTGTAGCTTATAAAGAAAACAACAGTGACTAGTAATAAAACTATTCGTTCCTCAGAGGAGTCACCATTTTGTTATCGGGAAACTAGTGTCCATTCATAGCTGCTAGTCCCACTAAGATGGGTAGCTATCTTAGAAACAAACAAACCAAAGTTACTTGCATTTTCCTTTATGAGAGATAGATGAGAGAGAAGTAGAGAGTACCAACCTCAGTCTTTCGCTTGTCTTCTTGCTTGTTTCCTCCCTCCTTTGACAGAACTTTCCCACTCCTTCCTCACTTGTCCTGCTTCAAAGAACACCTGTAGAGTCAAAGCAGCAGAATCCCATCAAAGCACAGAGATCTATAACCATAAACAATATAGGATCAGATGTACATTAACCATACACATGCATAAATAAATACAAGATTCAGAGATATACAAGCATATGGAGGAAAACTCAAATAGCTTTATTAATAGAAGTAGTAGAAGAGAGGATTACAACCCAGCTGTCTGATCCAATGACATCCTCCCAACATGAAAGCCCTCTTCACCTCATGAAAAGACTAGATCACCCAACAATACAATGCTTCACAGAGAAACCAACAACACTTCCTTACAAAATACAAAATTCCAGCCTACGGATCTTTAGGATGAGGGATCCATATATAGATATTTGCAGGTGGGTGAGTCAGCTTTTGAGATTTTGATTAGTTTTATTTCACTGATGGTTCTTGGTTCCACTTGGAGATTTCATGATCTCTTACTCATCCCTGGGCGAATTCAGAGAGGCAAGTGTTAAATGAGCAGTTTCTAGAAGATTCTTTAGGTTTCCACCTAGCAAACTGCCTCTGCTATTTGTCTGCTCTCGCTTATCGCACCCTACTGAAGGGATTTTCAGTATGCATCGCACCCTTTGCATGTGACAGGTGAGATGCATCGCAACCTTAGCATGGAGCTGTCTATATGGTCCAGTTTTGAGCAGTTTTTTGGGGAGAACTTCTGGGAAATGATGTAATTAGCTGACCTTGTTCCTTTAATGTATGAAACAACACTTTTAGGGTTTAGAAGCCCTTGGTTTATGGACATATGTGATTGGGGTTGCAGTACCCAAATATGTCTATAACATTTACCCCATCCTGTGACGGTACATCCTTAGCATCCACCTCCACAGCCCCCTCCCATGGCAATAACAACTGTTATGTGTATGATGCCTTTTCTGAATCACCGTGGCCCTGATGTTAAGAAAGGACTCGCTAGCCATATCTATTATCGCCTTAAAGGTCTTTAATTGGCAGTTTTTCTAGACCAGAAAGAATTGCAAGGAGGAGAGAAGTTGGTCCTCAAATCGAAGGGGCTTGCAAATCTTCGGTGGATGTGGGGCAGAGATGGAGTTTATGCGCGAGCTCTGGGAATGCTCGAAAGGAAGATAACATTTGATTCTCAATGGCAATATGACCCCGACACCATGGAAAAATGGAGGAATGCTCTTTCTACTGTGGCAAATATAAGCGCTTTTGAGCTAAAGGACAAGTAAGACACTCCAATTCTGCCTATTATTTGAGTTTTGTAGATTGATGGCTTGATAAGTATATCGCATATTATTTATGTAGATGTGTCTTATTATTCAATTAACTGTGATTGTGAATATTGTTCAAGGAAGAGTGGAAGCTGGTCGAGGAGGTCATCCAACAAGTTTTGAAAACGGTTCGCAAACCAGCTTTGAACATTGCTAAATATCCTACTAGCCTCTATTTCTAAAACTCAACAAGGAATTTAAAGAAGTGAATGTACTTTGATAAATAGATATGGGAAAGCATTCATTCAGTGACTATTTCCCACACTCCAGAAACACCTGGGTGATTCTGATTACACTCAAACAACAACATCATTTTAATTACTTCTCTCTGTCATGAATTAAATGTAAAATCGTATTCAGATCCCCAAAATCCAGGTGGGAAAAGCTAGCTACATGAAAGTAGCTTCACGAAAATCATAACCCTCTGCCCCTCGGCGAAAATTAAATTCCCTAAATATTTTTAACATGGTATCAGAGCGGGTTAAATATCGTTAGTGTAAAAATAAGTGTTTTTACTAGCAGTAAGACTTGTTTTGAGGGCACATTGTTTTTAGCATATTTACCAGCAAGTAGAAAGTGTTTTTTTATGCTTAGAAATGGAAACATCAAGCACAAGCTTGACTAATCCTCAAATACCTCAATTTAATGGAAAAAATTATTATTATTGGGCTATTACAATGAAGGCCCTGTTTTCTTCTCAAGGCATTTGGGATTTGGTGGAGAATGGTTTTCAAGAACTAGCAGATGCAACAACATACAATGCCTTATCTCAACAAGAAAAAGATTTGTTAAGAGACAACAGGAAGAAGGATTCAAAAGCCTTGTTTTATATTTTTCAAGCAGTTCAGGAAAGTATTTTCCCAAGGGTTGTAGCAGTAACAAAGTCCAAGCAAGCATGAAACACCCTCCAGATAGCCTACCAAGGCATGGAAAAAGTCAAAATAGCAAAGCTAAAAATGTTGAGGAGAAATTTTGAAACACTTTGTATGAAAGAGCCTGAGAATATAGACTCGTTTTTTACACATGTAAGTGGGCTAGTTACTCAAACTAGGTCTCATGGTGATACACTTGAGGAAAGAAGAATAGTTGAGAAAGTTTTGAGAACTTTGCTAGTAAGGTTTTAGGCCATTGTTGTGGTCATAGAAGAGACAAAGGATCTCTCGCAATTCTCAGTGGATGAGCTTAATGCATCACTAATTTCTCATGAACATAGATTGAATAAAGCAGCAAGCTCCTCATTGGAGCATGCCTTCAAGACACAAGTATCATTTGGTCAAGGTCGAGGCAGAGGAAGATCATATTCAAGAGTAAGAGGAAGAAGCACACATAGAGGTGGAAGAAGCAGCCCTTCAATCTCAAATGGAAGAGGAAACAATCAAAATCCAAGTCAAGGCCCAAGCCAAAATCAAGCACAAGGTCAGAGGTATGATAAATCTCAAGTTCAATGTCATTACTATAAGCAGTATGGTCATTATGCAAATGAATGTAGAAAGAAGCAATATGACATTAGTAACAAACCATGTGTAAATTTCACAAGAGAAAATCATAACCATGATAGCATGTTTTTAGCTTGTAATGTAGCACAAGAAAAACAGAGTGATATATGGTGTCTAGATTCAGGGTGTAGCATCCACATGTCAAGAAACATAGAAATGTTTTTTGATCTAGATGAAAGTGTGAAATCTAAAGTGACATTAGGGACTGATAGAAAAGTCTTTTTCATGGGAAAATGAAGAGTTAATATCCTAACAAAGAAGGGGAAGAAGAAATACATCTCAGATGTTTACTTTGTCCCCGGCCTGAAACATAATCTCATGAGTGTTGGAAAACTCATGCAAAAAGGCTAAAATGTCTTCTTCAAAAACAATGTGTGCACAATTTTGGATAGGCCTCCAAGCAAACATCTGATTGCAAAGGTTGAGATGACAAAAAATAGAATGTTTCCCCTAAAAATAATATAAGATTTGCATAAATAAGGTGCACAAGCACAACTATCTATGAACTCACAAGAAGATGGAAGAAAAGAGGCAGTTGTCACACAAGTAAACTTTCAAGCAGAGGTAAAAGATGAAAACTAGTTACGGCATCTGAGATTTGGACATTTCAATTTTGGAGGTTTGAATTTGCTGCATAGGAAAGGAATGGTGAAGGGTTTACCACTCATAGAAAAACTAGACAGCATATGTGAAGGATGTATCTTGGGCAAGCAACATAGAGAGACATTTCGAGCAGGAAAGTCTGTGAGGGAAAATACACCTTTGGAAATTGTCCACTCAGATTTATGTGGACCAATGCAGACACCATCAATTGGTGGCAGCGACTATGTATTGACCTTCATAGATGACTACACAAGCAAGACATGGTTCTTTCTCCTAAAACAAAAAAGTGTTAGGGGCACTTAGGCTTCTTGTCTAACTTACAAGGACCTCTCCCACTTCCAAAACTTAAATATTCCCAAGTCTTATTGATTAACCAATGTGGAATTGATAATATGCTTGAAAATATAGGTGTATGCTTATGTCTGTTTTAGAATTGTTTATGTGCTTTTAAAATTTTGTTATTTATGTTGATACAATATATCTATATATATATATATACATACATACATACATACATACATACATACATACATACATACATACATACATACATACATATGTATATGTATATGGATATGTATATGAATATGTATATGTATATGTATATGTATATGTTATGTATTATGTAAATGTATACTGTTATAGTATATGTTATATATATATATATATATATATATATATAATAATATATTATATATATATAACAGTAGATAATGCAGCAATAGAACAACACATAAGACAACAATTTAATTAGGAGTTCACCGAAAACTCTCGAGCTATGTCTCCGTGAGCTCTACTCAACTCAACTAGGCTTTTTGGGATTATGGCAAGGTCCTTTTTACAAGCTCTTGGCTCAACTCCACTGTTTTACACAGAAACAATTTGTTTAGACACCATTTTATCCCTGGCTCTTGAAGCTCTCGGCTTTCTAGTTCTTGGCTCTAGCTCTGGCTCTCGGCTCTGGCTTTGGCTCTTGGCTCTGGCTCTTAGCTCTGGCTCTGGCTCTTCGGCTCTAGATTTTTTTGGCTCTCTTTAACTTATAGCTCTCTAGCTTTTCACTTGACCTCCAAGTGACTCCCTCGGCTGCTCTGTGCAATAGCTTTCACTCTCTGCTTCTGCCTTTTGCATTAGCTTCTTCCTCCTCCTCTCACTTGTGCTCTCTGGCTCTTTTGAGGCATCTCCCCGACTTTTTGGCTTCCCTGGCCATTTCTCCTGCGATTCATTGTCCCTTTGTGGCTCTGTCGCTTCAAAATGCATCATTGCATGTAAAAAATGCCTATTGCAGTGTGGCATGATGATCAGGAGTGGTTATAGAAGGAATTAGGGCCGTTTCATAAGCGAAAATCTAAAAAATGGATAAAATTCTATTACACAGGGAAGGCCCACAAAATACACTATCGAATGTGATTTCCGGGCGTGAAATCCCATTCAATTGCCCCTAAATCCCTATTGGGTCCGCCATTAGGTGTTATATTGCATCGCATTAATGTGTTGGACGAGATCCCTAATACACGGGAAAACCTTCAAAAACCCAAAAAAGTCCCTTTTATCGGATTTGAAAATGTATTACATCCACCCTATAATCATTTTGGGTCCGCCTTTTGCCGCTAGCGCAATCCCCACCTTCGATCTACGGGATCTCTGATCCAACGGTCATCATTCAACTTCGAGCGGCTTAGGAGTAGGGAGGTTACCAACCCGAAAAGGCAGTTTTCCTCTCTCCTCTGCCAGCCACGTGTCGACCAGTCTATGGGATTGGGCAGAGCCATCCCAAAACCGCTTTCCCCCTAAGGCCTGCCTGAAATCCCACCTTATCGGCACTCAAATTTTATATATCACGCCTTTAATTCCCCTTCAAGTTTGGTTGTATCGCTTTGGGGGATTTTTCCTTTGTATTTTAGTTTTTATGCCGAAACGCTCTATACACAAGAAATTCCCTTTTTCCAGAACTCAAATATTATGATGTCGGGTTTATAAAACCCATTGGGTTCGGTGATTGCATGTCACCGATTTGATCCTGGTAGTCCATTCCTTTTGCGATCTGACTGACAACTGAGATTTCCCTTCGCGATCACTATCACATATCACATCGCATACGACCCAGGGTTCGGTACATCGTCGATGCCGATTCGCCGATCCGATCATCAGCGATCGGTGTATCGCATGATCGCAATCGCTGAGTCCAGGGTCCCGATATCGCCTGCGAGCCTGTCTTTGACCCGATTGATCGGATCATCGGATTGGGGTTTCTTCCGCCTCCACTTAAGCCCGACCTTTTTTGCCTTTTTCCGATGCGATTTCCCTTTATAAGGGTCTTGTGCCCATTTTAGGGGATTTTGCCTCTTTTTCTAGAGAACAAAGGGCAACTTTTTTTGGTGATAACTTCTGCATCCTAAGTCCATTTTTGCCCATTCAAATGGCAATGGATTCAGAATGAAAATATATCTGCAATGGGGCTATTTCTAGGAACTTCCTTGGACTTCATTTTTCCTCTATGAGGAACACTCAGACTTGGGAGTCTATCCAAAATCCATTTTGGATCACGCATTCCCACTAAAAAAAAATTTGGTCTCCAAAAGACTGATATACTAATCTGAACAGTAAATGAGAGTAATGGCACCCTCTTCTTTCAGCCTCCACACACTTGTCTTACATAGTGTCTTCTGAACCAAAGCATTTGACCACTTTCCTTTTTAGATGTGCTGGTCCTCCTGGGAAGAATTGCCTTCCTACGGAACTCCTACTTAGATGGTCATAGAAGGCAGTTTGAACTTCTTTGCTTTGATCATTGATCTAAGGTGGCTCAAACAAATTTGAAGTACACCTGCTCCACAAAAATTTCATTTATACCTGTTTGACAAGTTGTCAACAACAACTGTTAACAACAACAGAAATACAGACAATAACTGGATGGCCTAACCTCTTGATTCAACAAAAGAAACAAATTTTCACATCTTGTTAACACTTCCATGTCTTACATCTGATACAAATGATGGACTAGACAACAAGCCCACAAAACATGCCTTTAAAACAAATGACCCTTCAAGTCAAGCATGTAGAAAAAGACCATTATGAATCTTTTCAAAAGATGAAACATTTCATCATTATCTCCGTCTTGGAGACCAAGTTAACTTCTCCCAAGTCAACATTGCATCACATGCCTGTCGAAGCAATCAACCCTACAAGTTAATTACACATACATGTTCAAAACAAGGAAAACATCAACATCCCTGTGTCCATGCACATCATGCTCATGCATGCATTTCATCCTTCAACTTTCACTTAAGTACACTGTACTTTCGAAGCTGAAATGAAATATAATGTTGCAGCA